>JAMLFT010008546.1:0-13599 GCA_026544285.1 Pachyrhizus erosus | reverse complement strand
AAATATATATATATATTAAAATAAATTAAATAAATGAGATTTATAAAAATATAAAAAATATTTCTAGTGAGTAAAAATATATGAATAGTAATTGGATTTATAGAATTTTTAGAAAAAATTAAAAACCAAAAATATTAATTTTAAAATAAAAAGAATAAAAAATTGGAAAAAATGCTAATTGGGTTCGAACCCAGAGCTTCTAGGTTGGTAGCAAAACGCACTACCACTTGGACTAGGTGTGCTAGACAAAAATAAGGGCCCAAATAAATACAAAAACTATAGAAAATGGGAATAACTAAGAAAATAAAGAGCGAAAGGAGAAAAATGTGGGGGTTGGATTTGAAGTGTAGGACAAGAGAGTGAAGATAGTAAGGGGAGAGAGTGAGTTGCCATTAGAACACTAGGCTTGTCGCAAGCAAATTAAGCAAATTAAATGCCTATATGATTGCTTTAAACTTCTTAAACTGCCATTAAAGCAGTTGACAGAGCATTGCTGCCCTCGAGCTTCTTCCCCTACACTAGCCTCCCTACAACTTGCAAGACTACGTTTGTTCTAGTCGATTTCGCCCATGCTTAGTGAATAAAATAAGCACAAAAAATGTACACTAGAATTGTATATAAAGGGGTGAAGATGAAGAAGATGAGAACGAAAAATAGGAACTTGAGCAATTCACCATGAATTCGAGACTATTTTGCCAAATTCTCTTCACAGACAATTCTAATTCAATCCCAGCTACATTCCGGTCTAACCAATTTCGTAAAAGAAGGATGGAATAAAAAATTAGTAGGTACACTGGAGCTTCGCTAGAAAACCTATCCCAACTTGCCAGAAAATATAATTTAAGGTAGCGAAAGTCTTTGTTCTTCGATTTTTCATTGATAATTCGTTTCTACATATGTTAATTCCATGTTTAGCTATTAAATTGCTAAAATAGAGTAAGATTAGTCAAAATTCAAAATTTTGTTTCTGCCTCTGCCAACCATGGATGCTTGATGCAGAGCTTGAACAATTTCAATCTAAATTATGTCTTGAGCTTTGTCTTAGTCATAGGAGTCATAATGTTAATTAAATAAATGAATTCAAACACCACCAGGGTAGGAATTTAATGAAAGTTGATGGTTTTGTTAAGAATGGAAATTCACTGCCCAATTAAAAATTTCATGCTTGCAACTTGAGAAGAAGAGAATGAGAGATAGGGAGAAGAGAAGGACGGTCAGGGAGGAAGAAGAAGAACTGCTAGGGTAAAAGGACCAAAATACCCCTATAAAAAAATAAAATTAATTAATTAATTAATTAATTAATTAATTTAACAATGTAAATTAATTATTTCTTTCTTTTCTACATCATTGATATTGATATATGAAAAATCAATCTTATCTATGTTATTGTTAATTTTTGAATGTTTATGGTAACATTTGTATATGATGATTACCTCTACTAACAGTAGAGGAATTCATATAGCTTATGTGACTATCTCAAGGTGACAAAGATTGGGTAAAGAATCCTAAGGTAGAAGATAAGATATAAACTGTGAAAGTCTGAGCAATTGTAATAAAATAATTCAGACATAGGTTGAATGAAACTTGATGATGACTGGTCAATTGATGTGAAATGAAGTCATCAAAAAAATATTACCTTTGAGATCGAAGCAAGTACCAAAGAAATCAATGAATTGATGTAGGAAGAAGTAGATGATTTAAAAACATACGAGACAGATTTAAAAATAGAGATTGCATGGGGTGACCATAGAAGGTACTTGAGGAATGTACACAAGCTCATGTGAGTCCTTGGGGGTGGATAAGGTGCCAAGTTGTGAGTAGCTCTAAGAATAGAGGGTGTCACAAAATCGGTTTGGCGTCTCCAACAAAGCAAAACATTACCAGGATTCGGTTGAGAGTGTCCTAGACTGAGTACCAGGTAAGATATGTACTCTCGATTGTTTGCCAAAAATACAAACTTGAGTATTAATGAAATGCTTGTGTAAGTCCTCCCAGATTTAGAAGGTTTGGAGGTAGTGAAGGACCTTAAAATGATTAGAAAGCTTAAATAGGGATGGATGCTAAAATGAGAGTACATAATAGATAGTGAATATTGTATGTGTATGTAAGGATAGAAGACTCACTCTTATACCCCCTTCTTTTCAGATGATTGGCAACTTTCGTCTACTCTTTCGTCTAACGATCATCCCCTTGGAAGGGTGCTGGACTTATGACCCCATTTCGAGGATGACACTTTTACAAGATATGTGAGATTTGTCTTCCTATCTTCATATATTGTACCACATGGACAATTCTTCCATATTGATCTTTCTGTCATAATGACTGTAATTCTACCTCCTTGTTATGCGACTATCCCATTAGATGTTCCAGCCTCTCCACGACCCTCCCAGCCTCCAACAAACTCAAACCCACTAACCGACCCTACTGTTAATGAAGTTAACAACTCAAAGAGGGAAAAAGAGACTTTTGAGGAAGAAGACCTTTTTATTTTGAATGTTCGAATTAGATGTTATATAAGGGATTACAAATTAAGTTATATCTAGCTTAAGTAATATCTAGCTTACAAATTAACAATGTAACCATTTAAACTGCCTTCAAAAGCTACAATTTGGAGTATTTATCATTATTTATTAAATGGGTTGTCCGAAGCAAGATATACTACATTACCCTTGACAAAAACTATTCAAGAAAGATCAAATTGATAGGTCTCTTTCTCTCTTAATTTCAAAAAATGGTTAATCTCATGAAAATTTGAATCAACCATTTTTTAGGGGGCATATGTTCTTGGTACAATATATAAGAAAAGAAAGTCTTTTTTGTTACTTTACAAAAAAGCCTCTTCAATTGAGGAAGTGGAAAGAAGGACTTGAAAGGATCTAAGGTTTAGAAAAATTCAAAGGTAAGGAAGCATCAAATAAGGTTGAAGCCTATGAAGGAAAATCGAAGGGCCAAGACATATCGAAAATGGCCAACAGGGATTTAAATCTCAAATATTCAAACACTCAAGACAGTTACTATAATTAGGTAGTTCTTTTCCTTGTTACACATGTCAAGCTCTTGTAATTCAATCGTTAGGTCAAAATCTCTATAAGTAGGCTAGTTAGGGTTCTCCAAAAACTCGTTTTAAACAATCATAAAAATTTTGTATCAACAAAAAATGTAACATCCCAAATTTTTGCAATATAATGATATTATATTTCTAGAATTTATCTCTTATTTATTTTGAGTAAATCCTTTTAAGAATTTCAAGTCTTAGAAAGAAATTTTTTTAGATAATACTTAGGAGAGAAATAAAGAAAATGAAATGTTATTAAAGAATTTAAAATTTAAATAAAATGAAGAATATAAAGATTTAAATCTATAAAGGAATAAAGAAAGAGGAACAAAATCAGAGTAGAGTTAAAAATAACAGTTTTAGGAATTAAAGAAAAATTAAATAAATTATTTTTAAGAAAAAAATAATTAATTCTTATCCAAAATAAAGGAATTTTATTAAAAAGAAAATTTAATTTAGTGGAAGATAATATAATTCAAAATTCTAGGATTTTTGAAAGAATTTAAAAATATAAAATAGAATTTATAATAATTAAAAATAGAAAATAAAAAATAATAAAATATAAAAGAAAAAAGAATAAAAAAGGAAGAAAAGGAAGAAAGGAGAAAAAAGGATGTTGAGGGATTCGAACCCCCGTCTAGAGAGAAGAGAGAAGAAGCCAACAATTTTTGCCAACTGAGCTACCCACGTGGGGTAGCATATAAGGGAAATAAAAAAGTATAAATAATATAAGCATTAAGTCACATGAGAAAAATAAAACGTGAAAGGAAAAAGGCTTGGAGCCAGGATTCGAAGGTGCGACCTTAGGGATAGAGAGAGAGAGGGAGTGTAGGGTTTGCCATTTGACCGCTAGGCCCATGACTGTTATTTTTATGAATTAAAATCTAGTTAACCTTTTGTAAAAACGCTAAATTGCCATGGAAGCACCTTCGTCACCCCTAATCTCGAGACATGTTTTTTGAAAAAGCTGGGAACCCTGGTCTAAGCCTGCCCACACCCTACAAAAGGCTACCCTACCACCGCCCAAGCCTAGGGATACTGCGCCATGAAGAAAGGAGGTTCACGAAGGTCTATATAAGTCATAACAAGGTTCGAATTTGGAGAAAATTAAATAAACTTCAACCTACAAATTCTTCTTCATTTCTTCACCAATTTGCTTCAAATCTTTCCCAATAGATTCAAAATCACCTCGCAAACCTTTCTATTGAAGAAATTTGAAGAAAAATGCTAGGAATCGTGATTTTATAGAGGCTACAGAGCTTCGCCATTAACGAATTGGGAAAGCTTCAATTGAGGTAGGAGCAACTATCCTTTTCTCTAAATTCGATTCATAGAACTATTTTATATCATTTAAATTTCATTTATGCATAGTTTCATGATCTAATTTGCACTATATTTCAGTAACCGAATTAGAATTCATTCGTTTCAAACTTTGTAAAATTTCGAATTCGTTTGGGTATCTCTAAACTTCATTTCAATCAATTAAAGGTTAGAAACAGTAGAGTGAAAGTAAACGAAGGATTTTGGATAATTTAATTCCAAAAACATGAAAGGAAATAAAGTTCCCAAATTTGAAATTCTCTGGTTCGAACTTGAGACAAAGGTTGAAGATGAAGTAAAAATGACCATTTTGCCCCTTTGTGTGAAAATTACCAAAATATCCCTATTCTGTTTTCTTAAAACTTAGGGTTATTTCTGTCCATCCAATACATGAAAATTTACCAAAAGATAGCTCTAATAATTTAGAAAAACATGAGTTAAATTTTTCTCAAAAAATTAAATATTTTGTAAAATTCCAAAAATATCCCTAAGTGAGAAAATTAAAATTTTAAATTTGTTTTAATCAAAATATGGAGGGGAAATTTTAGGACGTGTTAGTGACATGCCTAAGAACCCTAATATCACTTTTGAAATTTCAAAATCCTTAAAAATAAAATTATATTTTCAAAATGACCAAAATACCCCTAGGTTCTAAAAATGAGTATTTTTGTCCTTTTAGGCCAATTTAATTTTTATAAAATAGCCTAAATACCTTGTTACATAAAGCAGTATCTAACTTAAAAATTTTGTGGTAAGAATTTGACACAAATAATTAACAAGGTAAATTTTCACAAAATGACCAAAATACTCCTATGATATCTAAATGAGCATTTTATCATTTCTAAGTTATTCCAATTTCAAGAAAACATGATCTAGATTATTCTTGGCAATATTAAGACCTTTTCCAAAAGTTAAGGGTTAAACATAAAGGAAAAATCATTAAAAGGACAAATATTTATAAAATGACCAAAATACTCTTACTTTAAAAAATTCATCTCTTTATTCTGAATTACCTTTTTGAACTCAGTAAATTATTAGAAATCATTAGAAACCTGCATATAAAGTAATCTAGGAAGAATTGTGAAAAGAAAATCCTAGAAAACCATATTTTATAAAAATGACTAAAATACCCTTGCCTTAGAAAGTTTTATTATTTCACTATTAGAGTCTTCTAAGCCCAAGAAAGATAAACTTATATTACCTGAATAACTATATAATATTTTGTGAATCGAAAATGAGGATAAGAATACCTAAAGGTCATAATTATGAAAACTGACTATTTTACCCTTGCCTTATTCTTTGACTATAAAAAAGTGTAATTAATTATTTATGCATTATAATATACTGTATTGGTATTAATGATATATATATGATTTGAATAATTCCATTATCTGTGAAAAACATATATTCTTGTTCACTGTCCATTAGTGACAGTAATTTCTGAAAAACTTTAGAATTGTTGATGAACTGAGCTATGCTTAGATAATGATGATACAATCTAGAATGATTGTGATGTACAAATGAACGTTGTCTATTGAGACCTTGATATGACATCAATACCATTATAAGAAGAAAATAGTAGATATGACAGTTGTGATAAGGAAGGTAAATTGAACTGAAAATCCTATCGAATGAGAATTTAAGACGAAGGATGCAATGATTGACCACAAAAGGTACCTGAGGAATGTACGTAGACTCTAGTGAGACCTTGAGAATAGATAAGGTGCAAAGTTGTGAATCCCTCGAAGAAAGGAGGGTGTCACAAAACCGGCTTGACGTCCCCGACAAAGTAGAACATTACCAAGATTCAGTTGAAAGTACTTTGAACCAAGTATCAGGTAGGATATGTACTCTCGATCGTCAACCAAAAGTTGCGAAATGGATAGTCAATGATATGCTCGTGTAAGCCCTCCCAGAGTTAGTAGTATAGGAGGTTATGAAGGGCCCGTATAGTTCTTTCTCAAACTCTACCACCTAGATTCACCATGTAGTAACTTGGCAGTTTCACCATGTAGACTTGCCAATAGTTCTTTCCCAGACTTCGCCACTTAGATTTCTTAATGTACTAGCTTATTGGAAACGACCTCAAACTCCTTAGCCTCCTTAATCATCAATGGGATCAGTACAAGCTGGTAATATGAACTAAAGGGAAGAGTCAATTGATGAAGAGGATCCCTTTGAAGCTTCAAATTAGACTAGAATAAGTTATTGAAGAGTTTAGTTAAGAAACATTTGTTTCTAGAGTTTTGTATCAACGTTTAAAGAATGTATAATTTTTCTACCTTGTGTATATTATATAATGAGAACTTGGAATGAAAGTAATATGATGAGTTAGTTTATTATCAAATTGTACTTTTCCAGATTAATTTAGATGTAAAGTTTTATTTGCACAATAACTCTCTAAAAATATTTTTTATTAAATAAAAGTAATAAAAAGGAACATTACAAAAAATATCAAGAATCAAGAGACTAATGGTGCATTACAAACAATATGTATGTTCTAAGCCTATCTTTGGTGTACAATTTATTTGTACTTTCTTTGTGATCAAATTTACATGCTTTATCTTTATTTCTCTCTTAATTTCTTCTCGAAACTTTAAATTCTTTCGAAGCTCCATTTCTTCTCAAAACTTAATTATTTTTAGTCCCCAATTCTTATCAAAACTTTCTAGACTCTGGTAGCTACTTTTATTTATATTTCTCTAGTTACTTTACCCGAATTTAAGAACTTTATATTGAAAGATATTAAAATAAATATTCAAATTAAAGAAACGAACTCCAGTTGAAAGTATGTTAATACTGTTAATTCAAATCAAAAGAACTCATTATGCAACAATTTTAAGTCTCATTTTAAATATTTATTTATTTGTATTTTAAAATAAATTTTGTGGTAGATTTAATTGTTATTGAAATATACTTTCCAAAATTTACCACTAATAACATGTCTATAGTTTAAATATTATATTAACCAATAATTTGATTACTTTATCAAATACTGCACCATTTTACTACCAATGATCTACACTCTATTTGAATACTCAAAATTCTAAAAAATACCTAATGAAAGATGTGAAAAAATATAAATATGATACATAATATGATAGGAATAAAAAGATTAAGATAAAAGAAAAATATTAAAATGCTCAAAATAATGAAATGTCCAAATATAAGAATTCATGTTTTTTTTCCTTTTCAGAAATAATTAATCTTACTTTGTTTGTAATTTTAATTTTTTTCTGGGCCTAATGTATAATTTTTGGAAACCAGAAATAACTTGCAGCAAAATCTACTTCTCTTATTGTTAGAAATTTAAAACTTTCATATGTTAGAATGACCCATAAAGATATTCTGTTAGATGCAACTTTCATCTGGGGTTCCCACAGCATAAACCACGAATCCACTTTGATGGTCCCTTAATAGTCAAAAGGTCCTGCTGACATTCCCTAGTCATCCAAGTCAACCTGTCATTGACATGTAAATTAATGAGCCAAGACTATATTCCATTAAAGAAGCTTTATGACAAATTTGATGCCTCGCGAATACGATAAAGCCCCACTGCCATAATATTGACCTTATCTTCAGTTCGGTCGAAAGTGACTTTGATTAAGCATGACAAAACCCCTAGACATTTGACCTTCATGAAACCTTCATTGTCTTCTTCCATTGCCCATGTTTAAACCAGCACTTGATTATTGTAGGGCACTGGGCGTGCTTACTTTTCCTTGCATCTACAACGATTTTTCTTGTTTGATTCTTCTTCATCTTGATTGTCAATTGACCGTTAGTCTGTGAATGATTCAAAATTAATTTATAAATATAAGACGCATTTTTTGATAAGACATAATTTTTTGTATCAAAACTATATACAAAGATTTATGGTCCTGAAATTTGTCCACCCCCATTTTGGGATAGATTAGGATAGAAAATAGACAGGGAAAAGAAAACAGATAGAGAGAGAGAATTATAGACGTGATAGATGATATAACTAAAAAGAACGAGAAAAATAGAATAAAAGTTAGATGAAAAAAAAATGTGCATTTATGATTAGTTCTTTTAAAGATTTATAATGTTGTCATTAATTGATAGCATGAAGAGTTTGTAAGTATTTTCAGTGCCAATTCGTATTACACGGATTCTATATATAACTGATACCTCATGATTTTTGTTAATTACCAAAGCTTTAATTTTTATTTTCTAAATTTATATATTAGTCAATTATATTACACGTATTTCGTAAAAGATTTTGCAGTATAATTTTTGTACCATTTAGCACCAATATTAATATCGTTGAAAGCGGTTTTGTTTGAAAGAACTTTAGTCGCAATACTAGTTCCACATGACGCAAGTTTTTTTATAGTAGCGAGGTTCCTATCCCACAAAAGGGTAGTATTTACATTGTTTCCGTACGATTCTAAATTTATGGATTCGAAGCAGTTTAACACAATTTTTAGTGTTTTAAATTAGTCTAAAAACTGAATAAATATCTCACCTATTTCATAATCAAATTAAAACATATCATAAAACTTAATTAATATAATTGAAATGATAACAATTTTAAATTTCTAAAAAATAGGATAAAATATGAACGTAAATTGTAGTTAGTAAACAATTTTAAAATAGTACAAATTTTATAGGGAATTGAAATTCATTGAATGTATTTTCTAGAAAGGTATCCCAGTTTTCTAAAAACTATTTACAAAAATTCCTATACATACAGAAAGGGTAGAAGGACATGTTTTGTTCTCAATGTAACATTGGTTCAAAGAATTATACTTTTCTAAATCTTTCCAAAATTAAATTGAGTTGGATTTTTTTCAAATTAAAGCTAACACGATTATATTTTAAAAAAACTAAAACATGTAGTCAAATTCTTTTCCTACAACTCTCAATAATTTTTATTTGCATGTGTAGTTGGCTGGTGTGAAAAGAAGATGACACCATCAATTGCAAAGTAATCAAATTAAATCAATTGGAAAATTATACTTAATTAACCTTTGGGTTTGCATTTATCTGCGTATGAAGAATAGAAATATGTTATTTCTATAATTTTTATAATCATTACTAGTTGTTGTTGTTACTTGTGGTGTCTCCTCCTCTTAATCTGTAAAATGCTAGCTTCCCCAATAAAGACCTTTCATCTAATGTGTTGTATATGATGTAAGGTAGAAAAACTGTAAAATTCATGTCTGCCCATTATTTGTTTTTAATGCCTGAAAACATCACTAGTTGGATTGCATTTAATTGGATGAGATCAATGTGTAATTTTCTAAAACACTACTCCCTGTATATTATTTCTATTCAAAGTTGAATAAAGTGATCAATATGTACAATGTAGAAAAAAGTTTTATTGATTTTTTTAATAAGATCTTTTATTCTAGGTTTTGAAAAATGTTGTGATCTCATACCACGTGCAAATAATAAATTTAATGAACTTCGAGGGGTTTGGGGTCATCAAGGTCTATTATACTTTATAGTGTTGAGTTTTTATTGAAGAAAAATAATCCTACTTATTCTAGTTACTATTGTTTCTATTTTCTTTTTTCTATTTGTTTTTTTTTTCTCATTTTCTGACATTGACCACTGTTGTATAGGAGATGATTCCAGGCAAACAGATTAAGAGTGAATTCATATATGCAGAATGATGTGAATACTAGGATTCATTTTCTTCAATTTCTTGAATGTTGTTGAACAAATTAAGGTTGTGATATAGTGTACTGCTTAATGCAATCATAAACTTCGTTGTATCTAATGGAATGTTAGGTGCAAGCATAATTTTTTTTTTTGTTGTAAAGTTGTAAATTAAATGTTACTTAATATATTTTTTGTAAATCTATTTTTATTGATGAATGCTAGTTTTTCACTTTGCATTTGATTTACAGGAGTTCAGATCCTGTAGTTCCATATTATAGAAAAAGCTCTGAACATTTTATTTTTATAGATATTTAATCACTGATTTGCGTTTTTATTTCTCTTTTATAAGAGGTGCAACAAAAAAGATTGAATATGTAATACTTTAATACAATATGAAACTTCAAAGAACATTTGAACTTGATAATATGATACGAAACTTTGTAAAACAATTGAACTAACTTTTATTTTTCTAATTTTCTATTTGTAACCACCATTTTTATGGTGCATAAACTTCTAACTTAATGTTATGAAAAGGTAATTTAGTCTCTAGTTTTAGTATTTTTACACATTAATAATTTTTTCTTTAACATCAACGAGTATTCATTAATGTCATCACTTATTTTAGTGATTGTGCATCTGGAATAGAATTAGTTAATACTTCTTAAATGTTAAAGATAATTTTTTTGTTATATGAAATATTATATTAAAGATCAAATTAATAATGGATGTTAATTCATCGACAAAATTGACTTTAAAGTTTCAATGTTAGAGTTTTTTTTATTTCCTTTTCTTTTTTTTTACTACCAAGATCCGGGTAGTGTTAATAATTTCAAGAATTAAATTGATGTTTTACACATTATTCTACTTTAGCAAAAATATAAAATTTTAAGTAAATATTTTCTCTATAAAAAATTATTTAATTTAATCATTAAAAAAAAAACCATGATTACAAATTGTAAAATGCAAAAGACGAAATATTATCAAAAGATAACCAGTAATTCCTAACCAAATCTCCTTAACAAGTGCATTATAAAAAATTCATCATATGTATACTTACACTATCGTACCAAGTAAACTCATATTATGTCTTATTGACACAAATTGGTAGTGTGTTTCTCTATTTTGTTTGGTGGTTGCAAGTGTTATACACAAATTTGCATGTGTGCATTAGCTGGTTGGTGTAGCAAAGAAGACGACACCATTAATTGCAAGGTTATCAAATTACAAAATTTGTAAATAATACGTAGTTAACCTTTGATTTTGCATCACTCTGTATGAAGAATTGAAATCGGTTATTTCTATAATTTTGATAATTATTACTAGCTGTTGATAGTTGCTTGTTGTGTCTCATCCTCTTAATATGTAAAATGCTAGGTTCTCCAATAAAGACCTTTATTCCAATGTGCTTTACAAGATGCAGGATAGAAAAATTGTAAAAATTCATGTATGTCCGTTATTTGTTTTTAATGCTTGAAAAACATGACTAGTTGGATTGCATTTAATCGGATGAGATCTATGTATAACTCTTTGATAAATTACTCATGCATATTGTTTGTATTTAGAGTGGAATAAAGTGATCAATATGTACCATGTAGAAAGAAGTTGCATTGATTTTTTATACAGGATCTTTAATTCTAGGTTTTGAAAAATGTTGTGATCTTATACCACGTTCAAATAAGAGGATTCATTTTCTTTGTGTTTCTGATTGTTGTTGAACAAATTAAGGTTGTGACATAGTGTATTACGTAATGCAATCCTAAACTTCATTGTATCTAACGGAATGTCAGGTGTAAGCATCCATTTTATTTTATTTTGTAAAATTGTTAATTAAATGTCACTTAATATTTTTTCTTTGTTGTAAATCTATTTGCATTGGTGATTATTATTTTTCCACTTTGCATTTGATTTACACAAGTTCAGATCCTGTAGTTCTTTATTATAAAAAACGTACTAAACATTTTATTTTTATAGATAATTAATCATTGACTTGCGTTTTGACAACAGGTGCAGAAAAAAGGGAACGGTCATGTAATACTTTTTTGTAGTATGAAGAACTATAGAACATTTAAACATTTGAACTTGATAGTGTGATACGAAACTTTATAAAACAATTGAACTAGCTTGTATTTTTTTAATTTTCTATTTGTAATCACCTTTTGTATTGTGCATATACTTCTAACTTGATATTATGACAAAATAAATTTAGTCTGTATTTCTACTATTGTTACGTTAATAAGTTTTTTCTTTAACATCAAGGTGCATTCATTAATGTTGTCACTTATCTTAGTGAGTGTGCATTGGGAATTGCATTAATTAATACTTCTTAAAAGTTAAAGATAATTATTTTTTGTATATGTAATATTATATTGAAGATCAAATTGACAATGGATGCTAATTCATAAACAAAATTGATTTTAAAATTTCAATGTTAGAATTTGTTTTTCTTTACTTTTTTGTGATACCAAGATCCAGGTGGTTTTAATAATTTCAATAATTAAATTGATGATTTACACGATATACTACCTTAGGAAAAAAAATTAAAATTTTAAGTAAATATTTTCTATATAAAAAATTATTTAATTTAATCATTAAAAAAAAAAACAATTATTACAATGTATAAGATGAAGTATTATCAATAGATATAACAACGAGTAATTTTTAACCAAATCTCCCTAAAAAGTGCATTTTAAACAAATTCTCACATATATACTTACACTATCGTTCCAAGTAAACTCATTCTGTCTTGTTGACACAGATTAGGTGGGTGTTTCTTTATTTTGTTTGGTGGTTGCAAGTGTTAAAAACATATTTGCATGTGTGCATTAGCTGGTTGGTGTAGCAAAGAAGACGACCCATTAATTGCAAGGTAATCAAATTACAAAATTTATAAATCATACTTAGTCAACCTTTGGTTTTGCATCACTCTGCCTATGAAGAATTGAAATCGGTTATTTCTATAATTTTTATAATTATTACTAGTTTGTTAATAATTGCTTATTGTGTCTCCTCTTCTTGACCGAAGATGATTTTCAACTGCGGCATTTTGATTTTTTTTTTTTTTCTTTTCATCTCCACTTTCACCTTTTCCTTTTTTTCTTTCAGGTGGCGACGACCCATAGAATGAACTCAATTTAATAGGTAGACTACCCTAAAGATGATAGAAAATATCAAATGAGTTAGGAGACCCACCTACACACATCAATTATTCAATAAAAAATAACTGTTACTTATTTACTGGATTTATAGGTGGGTAGTATCGGTGGAATATGATTAATTTTTCTTAACTCATATCTTATAGTTAAGTATTGTGCATGAATAAAAAATCTTTTAAAAAAGTTAACTACATCATATTGTAAATGTTATGAATTTAAGTAATATTTTTGCTCATTATTTTTATAGAGATCACATTAGATATTATAATAAAAATTAAATTTGTAGGTATCTGTCTGATTTCGTTTTGATTTTTACGAAAAACAAATTCGTTTTGACAGGAGAGGAAAGGGATGAGTGGTCACCGATTCAGATATAAAACTACCTATTTTGTCATCGTACCCGCTCCGCTACATGCATTTACAATTATTAATTAAAGTAAT
>JAMLFT010008545.1:0-13599 GCA_026544285.1 Pachyrhizus erosus | reverse complement strand
TAATAATTTATTTTTTTCATTTAAAAATAAAATTTATCAAAATTAATAATTTTTAATTAATTATAAAAAAGTATTATTAATATTTTTCTTTCAATAATTCATAACAAGTGACTTTGGTGGTAACACATACAAAAATTTCAACGCTCAAATCAAAATGTGTGAGAAATATAAAATGAGTGAAATTTTTTATATATAAAAAAACTCTCTTGTATATAGACATATTTGGTAGAAAATATTGTTAAGTTTGTTAACTTTCACATGTACTATCACATGACTGCATGTTTTTATGCATTTTTATATAATTTTAGGTTAAGTGCAAGTATCGTTTTGAGCCGTTGAAATTATTACTCTTATCTTTATAGTAAATAAAAAAAGTTATTAAAATTGTTACGTTTCACTCTTAAGTTAACACTGCTTAAGAATAAACAATGTTGATTAATTAAACTGGATATATAAAAAGTTAACTTGACTACTGATACACTTTGTGGGGTTAAGATAATTATAAATTATATTATTTTAGTTTATTTAAAATAAAGCAAGCATTAAAAATACATAGAATCTTAAAAAGAATATTTTAATTTCGTATTTATTTTATAAAGAAAAAATAATAAGTTTTAACCATTACATAATATTTTAAAATGGAAATTATTGTATAATTAAGGAATGCTTAGTCCATCATCTTCCTTCACCATTCTCACATGTTGGCATAAATAAACTTACTTATTGCTTGTTACGTGTGACTTGAACGGCAAGAAAATTTGAAGATATACGCAAAAATGTGAGGCATTGAGGCTTGCCACAGCGGCGTTACTCCTGCCCCACGCAACCCTCACGCGCACCTTTCCCACGTGTTCCCAGTGACTTCACACGCAACCCACTACACGCGTCTCACAATCCTCACACGTGCACACTGTACCTTTCATTCATTCATTTTCTTTCCAAGTTTTAAAACAATCAACAATCAGTAACCGATAATTAAAAAAAAAAAAAAAAAAAAAACAGAATCTTACGTGGGAAGACCCGTATAGAATCTGCCAGGAAATAAAATAAAATAAAATAAAAGAAAGGTGGAAAATGAAATTGTAGGTTTTTGCGTTTACTTTTGCGCTAATTTTATTTTTCTAACACGTAAAAAAATCCAGAGAGAGTGAAAGCAAAATTTCTGGGAGGAAGAAGAGAAAACCTATCTGAACCCACACAAAATAAAAAAACACACACAGAGAGAGAGAGAGAGCGTGTTTGGTTAAATGTAATTCTCGTGAGAAAAATCCATTTCAGAGATTTATTCTTTCGCCGTTTCAGATCACAGACAGAAAATTTATGTGTTGATGTGCTAATTTATTATTATTCATAAATGCAAAAGGATTGTATCAGATCCTCTGTAATTTCATTTTCCATATCTTTGAATTCGCATTGAGTTGGTGGTCGTTACGGATAGTCATAGCTCTGATTTTTCTGTTAATTCGAAGAGAGGTTTTTGCGACTTGAAACGACGTCGCATAAGGCACTTTGGGCTTGATTACCATATGCAATGACTGAACGTTAGGGAAGCCTGAGCAATGCGACCAGCGTGGTTTAGAAGGAAGAGGCATGTCAATTCATTTCTTGTTAGGGTTTTTATCTTTGTTATTAGGATTTTTTTTATTGTATAATTCTCTCGGATTTTTGTTTTCCGTTGTATTGATACGAGAACATTGGAGAACTTGGATTCCCTTTCTCGTAGCTAATTCAGTGTGTGTTTTAGGGTCTGATTTATCAGTTGAAGGGATTTTGGGATTTGGGGGAGATTTTCGCCTTTTTGCGTCATTGACTGACCAGACTTGGCATTTTTAACTGGTTGTTATTTTGCAAACACTGATTTAGTTTTTTTGTATTTTTGTATGCGTGCTATTGTTTTGTTGCAAGTGATAGTTGTTAATGTGGTTTGAATTTCGTTTGTAGATGATACCAGTTTTCAGAAGAGTTTACGTGTGCAAGGACCTCAATATTGAGTAATCATGATGTTCAAGAGAATATGGTGAGATACACAGGGTAATCCACAACCTGTCCTTTTTATTCTCTTATTGCAATCCGTTCTTAGATGTGAAATATCAACCTTACTTGGATCACATTATCTGGTAATTGAATGCATTTCATGATTGCACAAGTAGCTTTGAGTTGCTGACTACTTTAGATGCTCAAATCTTGGTGAATGGCAAGTTTCTTGGAAAGTAGTTGCTTTCTTAAAGCTCTTCTATTAGTATTTTTTATATCTTAACAATCATACTATTATTTATGATTATGTTTTCCTCTCCTAACTAGTAGAGCAATATAAACATTGGAAGCAACACCAACAATCTTCCTTTTCTACTATTTTGTGATGCTTGTTATTTCTTTAATCAGTAGTTGATGTTAAATAAAGATGAAGCACATTTTTGTGCATTAACTAACTCTTCTGAAAGCAAAATTAAATGATTAGTATTGTCTTTCTATTGGTTATTTTAATTTAATGAAAAATGAAGAATGAAGTTTATAGTTTTTATTTATTTGTTGTTATTATTACTACTGTTGTTGTAATTGTTTTCTTTGTAAAATGTTACAAAGTTGTCTTTTGTTTAGCTCAAAATTAGGTTTATAAATACACAATTTCTAGTCACTTTGAGCATATGGCAAGGTGGGTGGTCAATGAAAGGTCTGCCAGGGCAGGACTTGAATTTAGGTTTAGTTATAGGCTTCATTCTTCCTTCTTTTTAAGAAAGACTTTATTAATAGAAGATTACATGAAGTAAGAACTAAGAAATATGATTCATCCTAAACTAAGCAGTACAAGTAAAAACCAATCAATACAAAGGCATTAACTATGACGCTGTTCTAATCTCAGCATGTATAAGAAAGAAACCTGATAAATAATACACTAGCTGACATAGACAAGCCTAAAACTTACCTAGCCTTATAAGAGTGGTAGGGGCAAGAATTCATAGATATAAATTATAGCTTCACATGCTATTCAAATACACTCCTTTCTGTATCCAAAGCAGTAAACATGATTTTCATGTGTTTGGGTCCCGGCCAAATATCCACCCAACATAGAAAAAAGAAGACTAGTAGTTGCTGAATTTCAAAAATATATCAGATAGATAATAAATATATTTTGATAACATAAAGTGTAGCTGTTGTGTTTGAGATAAATCATTGCATTTGTGTTGGTCATATTTAGTTTAAATCATACTTTGTTTATTTTAGGTATCACTCAAATCTGGAAAGAAATTTCTCAAACATTCTATGATTCAGAACGCTGATATGAGACTCGAATCAGGGACATGTAATGTGTGCTCAGCTCCTTGTTCATCTTGCATGCATCTAAACCGAGCTCTCATGGGGTCAAAGGCTGAAGAATTCACTGATGAAAATTGTCGCTTAGGGGAGGCAAATCAGTATTGTGATGAGGGTGATGAAAATTCTCTTGGGAGCAGAGCTTGTGAAAGGTTGAAGCACGCTGTCAGTGAAACCAGTCACAAGCCTAGTGTTTCTTCCACTCA
Source organism: Pachyrhizus erosus (assembly GCA_026544285.1). Classification (NCBI taxonomy): domain Eukaryota; kingdom Viridiplantae; phylum Streptophyta; class Magnoliopsida; order Fabales; family Fabaceae; genus Pachyrhizus; species Pachyrhizus erosus. The sequence goes on along the minus strand of JAMLFT010008545.1, from coordinate 10,081 downwards.
TGATTCTCTATCTGAAAATGCTGAGAAGAGACGAGCCTTATCAGAAAAGTATCAGGATTCCAAGTGTTTGGAAAGACTTGATGATAGCACTTCTTGTATCAGTAGGACCAGTAATGCTAATTTAACGAGCAGTAGCCATCAAATAAATACAGACAGAATTAATATATCTTGTAGTTCAACTTCAGTTAGTCACTTAGGGGCAGAAGGATCTGGAAATGGACCGTCTGTTGACATGTCTGGTTTGTCAGAATGCTGTATGGAAACTGTTGATTCATCATTGACCAAAGATAGAGTACCTATTATTGTTCCTGGTGAAAAATCTCTGGCAGATAAGGAAAACCTAAATAATGGTACAGCCAAGGTTGCAATAGAAATTTGTCCAAAGTCAGAAGCAGATAGTGAAAATAATGTTGATGTTGCTAAAGATGATGATCATAAATATTCAGCCCACGATGGACTGCATGAGAAGGTTGAGGAGCAGGTTAAATTACCTGGCATGGCAGTACCTCAATTAGAAGACGAGAGTGATGAATCAGATGTTGTTGAGCATGATGTGAGTACATTTCCTTTCATTGTTTTAGTTTGTTTTTCATCAAAATTAAACTTGATGGAGATGAAAATAGAAGTATAATGTGAGGATTTGAAATTGGATGAAGATAGATATATGTATGCATGCTCTCAATTATTTTGAGGCTTGAGGTAATGCCAAACTGTCAACTCAGTTTATAAAATTTCACATCCCGTCTTTCATAATATCTATTTACCTAAACTGTTTTTTTCTTGTTGTAAACTTTTCTGACATTGGTTACTGAGTCCCCCCCCCACACTTGACTGGGAAATAGGTAAAAGTATGTGACATCTGTGGAGATGCCGGTCGTGAGGATCTACTTGCCATATGTAGTAGGTGCAGTGATGGCGCAGAGCACACGTATGCACAAGATCCTTTTATATTTCCTCTTCTTAGCTTCTATTACATTTTTGCACGGTTCTTTTTGCTAAAATGACACTTAACGTTATGGTATCTATGAATCAGCTACTGCATGCAGGAAATGCTTGAGAAGATCCCTGAAGGGGACTGGTTATGTGAAGAATGCAAGTGTGCAGAGGAGACTGCAAATCGAAGGCTAGGTAAGCATGAAGTTGTTTGTATACAGCATTTTTTATTTTTTTTTAAAAATGTGCATGGTATTGAAAGAGAGTGCCCTTTAATCTGAAATTCTACATCTGTTATTCTCACTGTAGCTTGGGTAGCATAGGTTTTCAAGTATCCATATCTGTGCTAACAAATTTGTGAAATTTAATTTCATGGTTTAGATATTGAAGAAAAAAAAATTCATAAAGTTAGTTCAACTTCACAAAATTCTGGCAAAAGACCTTCTCTAAGCATGGAAATAGCTACAACGGCAAAAAGGCAAGCTCTTGAATCAAGCACAGGATCACCAAAGGCATCAAGCCCCAAGAGAATAGTCCCACTGTCACAGGAATCTTCATTCAAGAGCATGGATAAAGGAAAGATGAAATCTGGTCAACAGATTCCCATGCGCAATCACCTCATTGACGATGACACAGAACTTGCCCGCTCTCTTTCCACTGGCCCTCGGATTCAAAATGCAAGGAGTATGGATTTATTTGACATCTATCGTGCTTCATTACAATTGTCTACTTATCATGTCTCCAATTTCCCTCAATTACATCTTTTCATTTATTTAAAGCTGGATTTTTTGTTCCTATGAATAGGTACATTGTTGAAGTCTAATTCATTCAACAATTTCAATTCCAAGCCAAGAGTCAAACTTGTTGATGAAGTTGTTCCCCAAAAGCAGAAAGGGGGTGTCGAACATATTTCTAAGAATATGGAGACACCTGCTGGGATGGTAAGCAAATCAATGTCATTCAAATCCTCGAATTTGGGTCGTTCAAATGCTGTTGAATCAAAAATTAAAATGAGTTTTTCTAAGCCTGGAACTGCTCAGGATTTGAAAGCATCAAGACATGCAAAAGAATCTGGTTCATTTGACAGGAAATTTGTGTCTAAGATTGATCGACCTGTCATTTGTTCAACCATGGTTAGTTCTGTTGTTTCCACATCAAAGGGTGATCAGAAGCTTACACCACATGGTGAAACCACTAAACTTTCTACAGTTAACAACCATCGAGAGTTTAAGGTCAACCAAGATGGAAAATTATATTCATCATCCAAGTCTATGAATAATACAAGCAGTAAAAGTCCAGAACCTCAAGTTAGTTCAGGTGTGAGTGTGATCTCAATTGGAAGCATATTATTCTTGTTATATTATTTTAATTTTTCAGCCTTCTTTTAAATAGTTCAATTAGCTGGTTTTGAAATTTCATTTTCCTATGTAGTAACAGCATTTTCTATAAATTTTTCTCTTATTTTAATTTTAGCAGGAGCATCTCCTGATGATGGATTTTGTGCTTGGAACCGAGTGGACTATGTTTTCTGCAAAAATGGTTTCTTATTTAGTTATTGTTTGAAATTTGCAGATCGAACATCAAGTGTTGATGAAACTCAACAGGATAGGCTGCCTCGACCACAGGAAACAGTTAATCAGGTTGATAAAACCAAAGATAGTTCTAGTGATCATGTGAAGTCAGGTGTTACTAATGCTTCAAAAGGCTCATTCTGTGGTAAATGTAAAGATTTTAGCCGTGCTACAGAATGCTGTACAGTTAGTGGTACACAGGAATTTGGTGCTGAAGCATCAGTCACTGCCACAAGTAGTTCAAAAGAGGGGATGCATAAGGGAAATAGATTGAAAGCTGCAATCCAGGCAGCTTTGCTTAGAAGGCCTGAAATACACAAGAGGAAAGAAGCTCCTGATCAAACTAATGAGTTTCATACATCAAGCAGTGGTTTGAAACGTGAAGTCACTTCTCAAAACCATGTGTTGGTTTCCAACACTTTGAAGAATAGTATATCTGCTGAAGAAACCAATATAAAGCAGGAAACTATTGAGAATTCTACATTTGAAATCTCCAAATGTCCATCTGCCAATGATCTGAAGCAACTTAATTTTTGTCAAACTGATTTTTGCTCTCAGCTGAGACAGTCAGAGTCTGTTGGTCCCACTTCTGGAAAGCCCATAGTAAGAGACTTGCCCGAAAATGCCATGGCAATCTCAAGTGTTCTTTTAAAGATGTCAGTCATTCCAGAATATGAGTACATCTGGCAGTATGTAACATTTTGTGATGAGCTAGTTTTTCAGTTGTTCTGGGTTGCTTTTGTTGTATTACTGTTCATGTTTTATCATCAAGTATGTTTTATGAGTTTTGTTGTTCATACAGGGGGGTCTTTAAAGTGCATAGAAATGGAAAGCCTCCTGACTTGTATACTGGAATTCAAGCACATTTATCTGCACGTGCTTCTCCTAAGGTTCATGAGGCAGTGAAGAAAATTTTACCTGAAGTTTCTCTAAATGAAGTTTCTCGTTTGAGCACATGGCCTTCACAATTTCATCAAGATGGTGCTAAGGAAGATAATATTGCTCTTTACTTTTTTGCCAAGGACATTGAAAGGCAAGAATATGAATATCACTCTTTTATTGACAATACGCTTTGAAATGTATACATATTTCTTTGTTTCCTATCTTGTAATCATTTACCTTTTTTAATGATTTTCCATTTCAGTTACGAGAGCCACTACAAGGGTCTATTGGATCACATGATTAGAAATGATTTAGCACTTAGGGGGACTTTTGATGGTGTTGAACTTCTCATATTTGCATCCAATCAGCTTCCGGAAGATTCACAACGTAAGAAATTATTCTGGACTCTTGCTAAACTATCCCTGATAGTAGGCAACTTGTGTATGGTGTGCCTGGGTTTGGTGTTGGGTTGAAGTTTATGCCTGCATTAATGTTCAAATTCTATAGAAATTTAGTTCAAATGCAATTTTGCAATGTCTTGGACAAAGAATGGGAATAGTATCTTACAAAGAGTTACTTACATTTGCTTTATATTGTATTTTACATTGTATTTATGCCTGATGCTGGTTGGTAATGCCCATTCACACACACACATATATTGTTTTGTAAGATGTTGGAATTCTTAAAACAACTCATCTGGATGAAATAGATGAAGGTCATAAAGACTGATGGTGCTTTTATACTGAATTTAGTTTTTTCACAAGTGATGATTTGTTGAGCTTCTAGTTGGCATTTGTTTGTTGATAGTGTTATTCTTTGGCCTGTGAATTTTCTCCCTTTTGATCTCAGGTTGAGCTGTTTGACAGTTTACTTGTGTGAAATTATAATTGCTCATCTATGTAACAAGGTTTTTTAATAAGAAAATCAATTGCCTAAACTGTCACTGCAGGTTGGAATATGTTATTTTTCCTATGGGGTATATTTAGAGGGAGGAGGATCAGTCATTTAGATTCCACAAAAAAGATATGTATTCCCAGTTTGAATGTGATGCCAAATGAGAAAGATTTTCCAACCGCTGTCATGACTTTGTCTGAAACTCGGTGTTCACCTAAGCGCATGGATGAAGAGTCCATTGACCAAGGTCACAATATGGTAAGTAGGAGTTTTGATGGCAAAGAAACTATTTTTGACCAGACACACTTGGGTTTACAAGTAAACTTAGAGAGACAAGACAGTAGAATGAACACCAAATCTACATCAGGGATTCCGACCACCAGTACACATTTGTGTCAAGAAATGAATTCCACTAGTTCATCCCTGGTAATGTTTTTATCCTAAAATATGTCATTTGACAGATTCAAGAGTTTCTGTTGTCTATTTGCTATAAATCTGTTTACGTTCTGTCAACATTGCAATCTGATCATGACCTGTAATAATTTTAAGTTAGAAATTCTATTTTCATTTTCTGGATTATGTAGACCATGTACAAATTAGTTTTTATAAATCTTTTTATGCTTGGATGGTCCTACGACGAGGTTAAGTTGTTAATTATATAAACTTGCCAATAATTCTATTATTATATACAAGGAAAGATTAAACATAGCTATGATAAGTAAAACAAGAAAATGCTGCTATGACATTTCATGTTAACCATTTTTAGGAGGAGAGAAAACAAGTTATAAGTGTTTGAAGAGTAAGTCCTGCTGCTAGTCATCTCATTGTTTTTTGAATATGCCTTTGGTTTGTGCAGAGAAGTAGTGTACCAGAGCATCGACAATACATAGAGTCAAAACCTCCTGAAGTAATGGGAACTAGTGTAAGTAGTAGAATTGTGGAAACAAAAACTAATCATGATATTTCTGTTAAGCAAGACAACTCTTCTTCTTTGGGAATCCCTTCTGTTGGTTGCCGAGAGATCAATACTGCAAGCAATATCAGCAAGGATAAAATTTTGGACAGAACAAACAATGATGAGAATAAGCAAAGGCCTAAAAGGAAACAGATGGAAGATGATCTCGATATTAACGTGGAGGCAACGTTTCAGGGAGACCTGACTGTGAAAGGGATCAACTGTCAGCTATCTAATGATAAAAGAGTTCAGCATATAGATCTTTCAGATACAGTTGTGGAGGCTTCTGCAGTTAGATGTCAGAAAATGCCTTGGAATGAGGTAAATGGAAAATTTGAAGACACAGAAAGTTATAGCAAGAAGCTGCAAACAGGTTTTGGTGGAATTCACGGATGTGATTCTGGAGCCAGGGAATCTTTTAATAACGGTATTTCAGATACAGTTGTGGAGGCTTCTGCAGTTAGATGTCAGAAAATGCCTTGGAATGAGGTAAATGGAAAATTTGAAGACACAGAAAGTTATAGCAAGAAGCTGCAAACAGGTTTTGGTGGAATTCACGGATGTGATTCTGGAGCCAGGGAATCTTTTAATAACGGTAGTTTTGCATCACTTGTAAATGATCTTGGTTCCTGTTCTTCAGTGGAGGACAAGCGGTGCAAAGAAGCTTGTGACGAGAAAATCATCCACGAGGACTTTGGAACGATGGAAAGAACCTTCTTTCCTGTTGATACTCGTAATAAAAATGACATGGGGATGGTACTGAATTGCGAGTCACTGAATGGGCCTCATGAGTACACAGATCAATTTCAAGTTGGGATTCCAAATCTAGAGCTTGGTTTGGGGGGTGAAACGAAACCGTCCCACAAGGGTATGCTGCCTTTCTTTGTTGGTGCAGTTGACAAGAAAAATAACCGGGAAAAGACTCCGGATATATTGACAGATGAGCGAGAGGATGAGAACGTTGCAGCATCACTTTCCTTGTCTCTATCCTTTCCATCTTCAGACAAGGAACACATCAAACCTGTTACAAAAACTGAGCCTTTGCCTGATGGACATAATGTGAATACGTCGTTTCTCCTTTTTGGGAGATTCACGGACAAATAAATATGCTGTGCAGCTATTTGTATCATGTACATTTCCAGATGCTTTGGATAAAGCTATATAGCCCATCATGTATGTAATCGTCCAATGAGTCTTTATACAAAGGAGACCTACACCTGTTTATGTGCCCGGTAAAATATAAGTTTTTTTTCTTTCTTTTTACTCCTTTGTTAAATACATGCTTTCGAACTCTTTTTGGTTTCAGAACGCTTAGATACGGCTGTTTGTATATAGAGAGAATTTCAGCCGATATAATTTCAGAAATGTTAATTAGGAACTTGCGGATGACTATTTTTATGACAGGGTTTCCTTTGTTCCTGGCTTCATCATCCCTTTTCCCATTGCTATAACTAATGAGCAATTAATTATTTGTTGCTCCCTGTTGGTTTGTGAAAGCAAAGCATTTCGAATGTGGCAGTTCGTCCTGCAGTTAGATGAGATGACAGATGATTCTAAACATTTCGAATGTGGCAAGGTTTCTTGTTATACATACAGAGGCCGTATATTCTATCCCGGATAGATATTAAGTGAATTTGTTATCTAATATTTTCTGTTAAGTTGACCGCGTAGAGAACACTGCATGATATTAAATTTAAGTCTGTTGGTTCTAGGTATCATGTCCAACGTGAATTTAGGCTATAGAGGGCAAATTTTTGTAGTATTTATTTCCTTCAGTTATAATTCGACACTTGTTTCATTTTTATTCTTTCTGAAAAATTTAAATTAGAAAAAATCATACATATAAGTATCATAATTTAATGAAAGGACTAGATACTTTTATAAGAATTAGTGTCATATTTTTAATTGGAGAATTACATAATTCTGGAGTATATAAAAAAAATTGAGCTAGAGCTTTGGGCGGCTTTGCAATATTTGTAATCAACAATTTGTGGTACTAAGGCGGGAAACGGTTGTTCAGCCAATAATGTTGGCAAGCATCGCAATCTCCTAAATTAAAATCTAGAATTGCAAGTCCTAATAAGAAAATCAAAGCTAAAGTGCATAAAACATAGTTAACTCAAACTTATAGTTTCTCACGGGCAAGGTTTTAAACACTGGTCGCAGTTTCGTTGTGTTTATTGATGTTGTAGAATATCATAGAAAAATTAGGCCAAAGCCGATGCAGCTACGTATGCATGCGGACACATGAAAAATCTTGATGTTGCGAGTAAAATTTTAGTTATAGATCATTTTTAAAAAAACCTTTCTCCAAAGTATTATGTTTTAGACACAATCTTATTTGAGTTATTTTCAAATATTAAATATAAACACATCAAAATTAATCTTTAATTCATCATTGTGGAGAACTAATCATTTCCACTGGACACATTTTTGTTAATACTTAAACTATTTATTTTAATATTTGAAAAATTAAATCGAAAGTCAAATTGGTGAGAGTGACGATTAATTGATTTATCTTAGACTAGTGTGGATAAATTTGATTATTTGTTGACAAATTTTTTGAGGTAGGGGGTGAGGAGCTAAATAATTTAAAACTTTTATAATTCATTAGCTTTGAACATTTTTAAACAAAACGTAAACGTCATAAATATTTTATTATTTTTGTTCAGTTTAATAATTTTATCAAACATACGAAAGATTTTTGAACTAGACAGATTAATTATGAAACAAATCATTTTGACCGCTTACAACTACCAACTATCAAACTTTGTTATGCAATCAACCACTTACAATTACTAGCTACCAAAACTGTTATACAAAGCTTAACTTGTAAGTATAATAATAGGTTAAATATGATTCAGTAATTCAAATATTAACTATTTTAGTCACCATAAATAATTTTATTACATTTGATTTATGAAAATTTTAAAAATTTTCTTTTTAAGTATTTTTTTTAAACAGAAGGTAACCATTATAAATGTTTTATTATTTTTTATTCAGTTTATTAATTTTAACAAATTTTGAATATTGAAGAGTTTTCAAACTAGAAGTTAAATAGAAATTGATTGATTATGGAACCAACCACTTTGACTCCTTATAACTACAAATTATCAAATTATTCTACGGCTAGAAGTTAAACAGAGAGTGATTGATTATGGAACCAACCACTTTGGCCTCTAACAACTATTAACTACCCAAAGTGTTCTACAAAGCTTAGGTTGTAAGTATAATAATAAATTAAATATGATTTTGATCTTTTAAATATTAATTTAAACTAACTTTAGTCCTTAAAATTTTTTTACTCTATTTGATTCATGAAATTTTAAAAATTCTTCTTTTAAGCCCTTTTTAAAATAGAAAGTAAAATAATCAATATTATATTATTTTTTGTTTAATTTAATATTTTTACCAAATTTTGAATTTTGATTATGGAACAAACCACTTTGGCATAAGATAGAGATTTTGACATAAATAGTTGTAAGTCAAACTATCAATTTAACATCTTACAACTACTAAATTGTTCTACAACAATAAATCAGCTTCCAGATTGTTCTATCTTATATATATAATAATGAATTAAATATATTTTTAATCTTCTAAATATTGACTCATATTGATTAAGCTTAGTTTGTAAATATGATAATGGGTTATATATGATTTTGATCTTTCAAAAGTTAACTCACATTGATTTTGACAATTGATATACTATCTTTGTTTTTATTTTATAAAATTTAATTTTTTAAAATTATTTATTTCTTAATTTATATTGTCTCATACATTAATTATTTTTAAACTAAAATATTTGTAATTAAACAAGAAATGTAGTATTGACATATATTTAGAATAAAAAAAAAATTATTAATGATAATGATATTTTTAAAAAAAATATATAATTTAAAATAAAATTATTTTTTAATTTTGATAAATTAAATAATTAGATCTTATAATTTTTGATAAATTAAGTAATTAGATCTTATAAATAAAAACGAAAATTATATATATTTTCCTTAATAACTTATCTCATGTATTATTTATTTTTTTCAAAAATGCCCTCAACATAAACATTCCCCTTACAACAATCCAAAGAAACTAAGTAATGTTTATATTGCATGCTGTAACAATTTATATTCGTTTTGCAGTCATGGTTGGACTTGCAACTGAGGGATCATATTTCGATGTCCGTCAATATGATTAAAAAATGAATGTTGCAAGACTTTTCTTCTCAATAGTTCTAAGCAATATGATTTTATTATCTGTTTAATTTTATTACTAAAATAGTTATACATGTCCTTGTTTTCTTATGGATGTATAATTGCAATAGGATGTTAAGGTTACGTGTTTGATTTTAATGCCTTTTTTTAATTTTATTTTTTCCTTTCACACTTTCATCCAATGCATAGAATTTCTTCACATCTTATAAGGTTATTATAGTTTTGATGCTAAAGGTTTGCAAGAGAATCTTCTCAATGGCATTTACGCGTATGGTAACTTGATTTCTTTGGATTGTTTATAGGGGGTACATCTATATTCAGGGTGTTTTTAAAATATATATATATAAAGTATGGAGGTAACTTAGTAAAAAGGGAATGTACATATATAATTTGTCTTGATTTTAGTTATTCAAAAATAATTTTATTATATTCAAAAAAATTTCTTTTATTTTCTTTTAAATTAAAGGTAAAGGTTATAAATATTTTATTATTTTTAAGTATAGTTTAGTACTTTTACCAAACTTTGAATTTCGAAGGATTTTCAATCTAAAAGTCAGATAGAGAACTATTGATTGTGGTGTTTTAAAAATATTTATTTATTTTTTAAATTTTCATAGATCAAATATAATAAA
>JAMLFT010008544.1:0-11978 GCA_026544285.1 Pachyrhizus erosus | reverse complement strand
TTAAATTTATTGAAAAGATTCAATTTAATTAATTTAAGAAAATATGAGACAAATAATAAATTAGACGGTATCAACCTTTATTTAAAATTAAAAAGCACAAAACTCCATATTTTGATTTTATTTTTTCTAATTACCCGCATTACACAGTTTGGTATCATGAATATTATACGAGGACTCATGCCAGTTATATCAATCATCTACCGCTATAGTTGCCGTTGGCATGACTAGTATCTGTATTTTTTATTATTTTTTTTTTCCACACACATTGACACATAATGGATATAATTTTCGTCTTTCCTGAGTGGACTCTATCTTTAAACTCTCTATAGCAATAAAAAAACACAGTACATTCAAATCACACTTTTCTATTTTTAAGGAAGTTAGTTAATACATTCAAATTACACTTTCCTATTTTTAAGGAAGTTAGTTAATACATTCAAATTACACCGTATTTGAAATTAGTTGTTACATTTAAAACACATCTTATTTATAAGTCAATATAGTTATAAGTCAATATAATTGTTATCTTTACTGTACACTTTCAGTATTTTATTTCTTCATTTTAGGATATTCTTTTCCTTTCATTCTTATTTTTTCACTTCTCATGGATAGATTTGAGAGTAGTAGTAGGAAACTTATAATGTTTTTAATTTTGATCTTCCTTCTTGTCTTCCCAAGTCAAATTGTTGCTGATTGTATATGTAATCAAGAAGACCAAGGACGTGATAAATTTAAGGCTTTAAAATACAAAATAACAGCTTTGATATTAATATTAATTGCTAGTGCAATTGGCGTGTGTTTTCCACTTCTGGGCAAAGTTATATCGGCTTTAAGACCCGATAAGGATATCTTTTTTATCATTAAGGCCTTTGCTGCGGGTGTAATTTTGGCCACTGGCTTCATTCATGTGCTACCTGATGCTTTTGAAAACTTAACCTCACCTTGTTTGAATGAGCATCCATGGGGCGATTTTCCCTTCACCGGCTTTGTGGCTATGTGTACTGCTATGGGGACTCTTATGGTTGACACTTATGCCACTGCTTATTTTCAAAATCATCTTTCTGAAGGAGAACAAGTAGAGACAACGGATGTAGAGAGTGAAGGACATGTGCATATTCACGCACGTGCAACACATGGTCATGCCCATGGACATGTTCCCTCTGATCAGTCCTCAGAACTTCTTCGTCATCGGATCATATCACAGGTATTCAAATTTTAACAAAAATTCCTATAATAAATAAACAAATGATTAATAAATTGGGATGAATGATTTTGAATTTGTTATAGGTGTTGGAGCTCGGAATTGTTGTGCATTCTGTTATCATTGGAATTTCTGTGGGAGCTTCGGAAAGTCCTAACACAATAAGACCCCTAGTGGCAGCATTAACTTTTCATCAGTTCTTTGAAGGCATGGGACTTGGAAGTTGTATAAGTCAGGTACTGTATATTATATACACAATATGTATGCAATTTTGTTTATGTATTTTGAATCAAAATTATACAAAGTCAACATATATGATATTTGAACTGTTATTGCAGGCAAATTTCAAGAGACTATCTGTCACAATGATGGGATTGTTTTTTGCTTTAACTACACCATTGGGAATTGGAATCGGCATAGGCATCACTAATGTTTACGATGAGAACAGTCCAACTGCCCTTATTGTTGAAGGAGTCTTCAATGCAGCATCCTCTGGGATCTTAATTTATATGGCACTTGTAGATCTTCTGGCAGCTGATTTTCTGAATCCAAGAATGCAAAAAAATAGTAGGTTACGATTAGGAGCAAATCTCTCTCTTCTTCTTGGAGCCGGTTGTATGTCACTCTTGGCTAAATGGGCTTAGGAATAAGAGCTTTAGTTTTTAGGATGAAAGAGTTTTAAGGTGGACATCTGGTCTAACCCAAAAAAATTTATTTTTTATCTTTTTTTAATACATGCAATGTTTTTTAATATATATAATCAAACACAGCCTAAATTTTCTGCTCTTAATGTGGTGTTATTGGTTTCATAGAATGAGATATTAATTTCTTTTCAAGTCCATGATTACTTTTCATGTACTTTTGTAAGCTTGTACAAATAAACACTGAACAAAACTTGTTTATGTTCTTCAATCTTTTGTGTCATAAGGTTTCATGTTTGAGTTTAATTATATTTAAGAAATTTCCTTAATAAGTTTTAATAATCACTTCGTCTCTGGTTAAATTACTTCTTAATCCAAACATTGCTCACAGAGAACATACTTGAACCTATATATTACTGAGTTTATAATATTTTGACCCTCAAGAATATTTTGGAATTGATCTCTCCAAATTTATTTTATTTTATTTCAGTTTTTCTAAAATTTAATATGAGATTCAATTTCAGCTAATTTAACTTAACTTTAAAAGCAGTAGGCTACTATCAAGAGCAAATGTCTCTCTTCTTCTTGGAGCCGTACGTCACTTTTGGTTAAAGAAGATTAAGAATGCGAGCTTTGGTGGACATTTGTCCCAACACAAAAAGTTTTATTTTTTGTCTTTTTAAATACATGTAATGCTTTTCAATATATATAATCAAACATAGCCTAAGAATTTAGGATGAAAGAGTTTTAAGGTGGATATTTGGCCCTCAAAAATATTTTCAAATTGATGTCTCCAAATTTTTTTATTTCGTCTCAGTTTTTCTAAAATTTAACATGTTGTTCAACGAGATTCAATTTCCGCTAATTTAACTTAACTTTAAAAGCATAATAGATAATTCGTGTATGTTGTGTAAAGTTTTGTAGAAAACAATGTCACGGGTTCTAGATCAATACAGATAAAAGGTAAAGGATGTGCAAAGAAGACATCACATAATGAAATATGTTTGCATAGTTTTTAATGTAACCGAGTGTAGGCACATTGATTGACTAAGGTAGTTTGGAATCAAATTTGAGGTACAGTTTATAGATTTATGAGATTAAGTTAATAACTTTGTAAGTATGCAAATTGTAACTTGAGAAACCAATCAAATGCTTCATATATATAGAAAATTTTTGTGTTTGCTGTGATTTTATCCAATCTACCAATTACTACAAAAAGGACATTTTAATATTAATAATTTTATTGCTTATAATTGTTAAATTTGTTTATTTGGTTACAAATAGAAAAATATTAAATAAAATAATGATATATATATATATATATATATATATACATATATATATATTTTAATGTTAATTTTTAAAAATTTAATTATTAATCATATAATGAATAGTAATTATAAACTATATATTAAAATGAAATAAAACATTTAAAACTTTAAGAATTATAATTCAAAATAAATCAATGTATTTATCTTTTTAGCATTGTCTTTCAGAAATGTATGTTTATTCAGTGAATAAATTAATTTATTTGTTTTTCTGTTAAATTTTTATCGTTACCATTTTCAATGCAATTAATAAATACACATTAATTTTCAATGTAAAAAAATTGATTTTAAAATTATCTTTTATAATCTAGTGCCAATGAAATAGTCAGTATTATTCTAACTTTTATAATTGTAAAATATTAAACAATCAAATCAAATAATAATATTAACAAAAAATTAAATAAATCAAATAATAATATTTAAATATTAAAAATAATAATAAAAATCATGTTTGACATTTATCCATAATTTAATACAATTTAAAATTTTATGATTGAATATTATCATAAATATAAATAAATTTTAATTGAATCAATGATATCCTTACATAGCAGATGAATTTTGAAAAACAATATACTATCTCGTATATATGAGATTAACCCATGCAGTTATAATAAAATAATATTATTTTTATCTTAAAATAAAATATATATTTTATATCCCTTAATATACTACATGTGAATTATAACTTATAATCATTCTGTATGTGTAATGTTTATAAAATTTTATCAATACTAATATATTAAATGTGCAACTTTTAATATTATTTGTAAAATATGATGAATTTAATAATTTATAATTTCACAATATATTAAAACTCATTTTTAATAGATATGATATTGTAATTCATGAACATGATTTTAATTTTAACTAAAAATTAAATATATGAAAATTTATTATAAGAATAATAATAACATATTTTTTCTGATTTTAATTAATAATTTATAATTTTTTTATATATTAATTGTACATAAATAATAATTAAAATTATATTTATTATTATTATTTTAATTTTATTTTGACACTTTGAGAATGTTTGAATACATTTAAATTTATAAAAATGACCTTTAAATTTTGGAAGAGATATCTTTTAAGTAATAAAAGATAAAGGACAAATAATATCTGATAAAAGACTTTTATTTTTAAAAGAAAATCTAGTATTTAATATAATAGATTAGATAAGATATAATAAAAATGTTTTACATATCATTGTTTAGAAGTCCAATTTGATTATTTTGTGATAAGAATTTCTAGATAAATGATCAAATATGAAGAATATCGTCTCCTATTCCAAACTAAAAGAGTAAAATTATATTCTGTGTTATCTTTATGAATATTTGAAAAATAAAATATATATTTTAAAAAATATAATTTATTTGAATTAAGCGCGCATTACAATGTAGAATTGTAAAAAATATTAAATCACCTACTTTAAATTTATTGAAAAGATTCAATTTAATTAATTTAAGAAAATATGAGACAAATAATAAATTAGACGGTATCAACCTGTATTTGAAATTAGGGGAATTTTTGCAAATGAATAACACTTGAATGGATTTCTTCCAAAAACCTTACACTAGATATGGTTTACATATTTATAAAGCTCCAACACTGCGCCTACATTGAGGCGACTATTAATTTTTCATATTTAGATCTATCTGTAACAACTGCTTTTTCCTTACTAAAAGAGTATATTTATATAAACTACTAAACTTTATTAAGTAAAAGATTTATAAGTTACATATTCGATTTCAAACTTTTGTTATACAAACGACTTCAAAACACAACAGTTATTTTCTCATATTACACGACAGTTGACTTAACATACTATAGAAAACATAATAAAAGTCTAAGCATTGTCTCTCAGGTCCTCTAAAGGGTATTCTTCCTCAAAAATATCAATACTAGAAGCAGGTCTAGCAATCCTGAACCTAGCATGTCCTGTGGATGAGTTACGAGGACGTTTCCTTCTAGTCTGAGAAGAGAAACCAGGAGGAGATACCGAAACCCTTGGAGGTTCCACCTGAGTTAGAACTATTGGGAGATCAATATGCCCGTAAGAGGTAGGGGATCAAGGAGTTGCATGGAAGAAAGTAAAACGCACATAACCCGTATATGTATACAACTAATATAGTGGGTCTCTGGTCCATCTTCCACACAGAGGAGTAACAGACAAATGGAATAGTGGGTGAAACTCGTCAGACATCTTTTCCTGAAATGGTTAGTGTAGGAGTGAATCTTCGATTCTCACATTCATCTATATAGTCTTGGGGTTCTGGAATATACAACATATACATAAATGCAGTCATATCTATATGTATAAATATATATATAATTACTTTACCTCACCGTATTCTAAGTCAAATTTTATCTGCTATAGGGATCCCTTGTTGCCTCTTTTACACCTTTCCACCAGAGGACTTATGCAATCCTATTATCAATTCCATACGTTGCAATATTTTTGGGTGACAGTCAAGAGTACATATCTCAAGTTGGTACAAGACTTAGATACTCTCAACTGACTTTGGTGATGCTCTGCTTTGTCGGGGTTATCAAACCGGCATTGTGACTCCTCAAATCTAGCAGTTCACAAACTTGGTGCCTAACACCCCCAAGGACTTCCACAGCCTGCATACATTCCTCGGGTACCTACTATAGTCAACCAATTGCATTTCTCCATTCTTGATTTCACTCTCGATTCATTTTATCCATCCTTACTTTCATCAATCAAGTCTTCTAGGTATCAGATCCCTGGAATCTTCTGACTCGAAGACTCTTTCTTGGCCATCATCAGTTCTACCTTTTTCCTGTGGGGATCTCTTGAATTTATGAAGACTTATTGATCCATCTACTGGACTTGTTATCATGGATAATATATAAATAAAGAGTAGTCTACCTATTATTGAAGAATCTCCTCAAATATTATTGATAGATACACCTGTGATTAATCATGTGAAGATTTTTATTTTTATAGTATGTCTTATTATAAAGACTCTCTATTGGTAATCAAGAATACTTATATTAGGGAAGTTAGGAAATTTTGCGAAGATTTGGATAAAGAGTAATGAGTAATGAGTACAAGCGGGTGTAGGGGTAATTCGGTCATTTTCATTTTTGGAAATTTTGGTATTCTTTGGATATCCCATTTATGGAGGCTTTCTAATTCTCCTAATGATTATAGGTAAGAAGATTCATTTATATTTTTAAAAGCTAGGTAGTATACCCTATCTAAGGTTTTTGAGGGTATTTTGGGAATTTGAGAAAAATATCATTTGATCTCTGTTTCAAATAATTTTTCTTTGTCTAACTCACCAATAAGTAAGATCTTATATATCTTAAACTATTTTCTTACTTTTCTAGATTCAAATTTCCATTTCTTTTAACAAAATCTAATATTTTTAATACAAAGGATAAAATTGTCATTTTCAAAAATAAATTTTATTTCCAATGACATTTTGGTCCAAGAAAATTTCTACAAGATCTAGGTAATGTAAGAAAAGGTTCTGAGTTGAGTCTTTAAGATTTTTCTTCAAAACTGAGTCAGAAATAAATTTTTATTTGAAGAAGGGTATTTTGGGTATTTTATAAAAATAATTTTAATTTTAACCATTTTCAGAAAAATAATTCCTCTAAACTGTTCTTCTATATTTAATTAGTCCTGTGGTAAATTTTCAGAATTTTCTGAGGTAATTTGAGGCCTGAAATAATCAAAACAGTTTTAAAAGAAAATTCAAAAAGGAGGGGTATTTTGGTCATTTGGTTATCTTCAACCTCCGGACAGAATTTTCGAACCAGAAATTCAAATTTGGGGTTTTCTATTCTAGACTGAATTAGGCTAAATTCTTTTCACATAATCCTTCCTTGGATTAAAGCGAACTTACCCTGAGTTTTAATTTGGACTTAAAGTCTCTCTAATGACCAATTGAAGAAGGTTTTTCTTTCGGTCAAACATGGCGATTTTCACTTCAATTCTAGCTATTCATGGAGTTTCAGAACTTGTAATTAAACAGAAATGAAGTATACATAATATAGAAGCGTTCTGTAAATTAAATTAGAAGAAAAAAAATACTTCTCCTACCTTAATTCGAAGCTTGGATTTTCCTTTAATGGAGGTTCTGGTTCTTCGGGTTTCTGGGCTTGTTCCTTCGAGCTCTTCCTTCTAAAAGGTTTCTGGACACTATGCAAAGCTAATGGGATTGTTTGGAAGTAATTTGGTAGCTTAGAGAGTGATTTCGAATGAGAAACTTCTTCTACGTTTTTTGCATTTTCGAGCTTCTGGTTATGGCTATTTATAGCCTCCCGTCACCGCCTACGATGGTTATTTTATCCGTTTTAGGCCTAGGATAGGTTTGATGAGTCACGGCGGTTGTAGGCTGAGATAGGGCAACAGTTAGCAGAGTTTTCAAAACTCGTCCATGGCGGTTTGCAGAAGGTTGAAGAAGATGACTCAGAAAAGGAAAGAATAAAACGAATTTAATTCGAATGAATATCAGCGATGGGCCTAGTGGTCTATTGGCAAAACGACATTCTCCAAAACTCAAAACGTGCTAAGGGGTCACGGGTTCGAATCCCAATCATCCCCCTTTCGCGTTTTTCATTTTTATTTTAATTCCCCACGTGCCCATGGCTTTTATTTTTAATGCGCGTTTAAATCACTGCCCATGTGGGTAGCTTAGTTGGTTGAAACGCTGCGTTTCAACCCTGAGGTCCTGGGTTTGAGCCTTCCCAGCGCGCTTTCCTTTTTCCTTCCTTTTTCTTCTTTTCTTTTTCTTTTTCTTTTTATTTTCTTATTTCTTTTTCTTTTTATTTCATTTTCTGTTTTTAATTTTTATAAATTCATTTTGACTTTTAAAAATTCTAGAAAAATTCTCTTATATTCTTTTCTCTACTATCCTTATTTTTGTAAATATAAAAATGATAAATAAAATATTTTTATATAAATTTTTAATTACTTAAATATTAATATTTAGTTATTAATTAGAAGAAAATCTGGAAAAATTTTCTTTTTCTTATTTACTTATTCTCCTATCCCTGTTCTAATTTTCTTGATTTTTAAATTCCTAATTCCATGTCTTTTCTTATATTTTATTTATTTTATTTACTTGTTTAAGTATATATTGGATTTCATTTTTATTATTCCTTAATTTGCTAAATTAATTTCCTATTATCTTACTAACTACTTTATTTATAATTGAAACAATAATATTTTTATTAGTTTAGAAAAATGGGATGTTACACTATCTAGAATTGTCATAAACTTAGATATTATGTTACAACATTAAAGGAAGTTCTAGAAACTTGTATCATTATTTTAAAACTCCTCATTGATATAAATTTCGCCAACTCCAAACATAGTTCTTAATTGTTCAAACTTAACTTTTAGTAATGTCTTTATAAATATGTCTACAACTTGGTCTTCAGTTGTGTAGTACTCGAGTTGAATTTGCTTATACATTTTTGTTTATATAATAAACTGATACTTTATTGTTATATGGTTAGTTCATTGATGATGAATTGGATTCTTTGTCATTGTAATTGTAACGCCCCTTTTTATTGTCTTTTATTTAATAAGAAATGTTTGAAGAGTTATTGCACAACAATTTGACAATAATCTACTTATCACATTACATCCATTCAAGGTTCTTACTACTTTTCTTTTACAAAATAAGGAGTCATACTATTCATAGTTATATTAATACAACATTTTCAACATTTGAACAAAATATTATATTAACTATTCTTCCAGAGCCTATTCAGTCTAGTCTGAAGCTTCAGATGGATCTTCCTCATCTGTAGACTCCTCTTTTTGGTTTATATTACCCGCCTATACTGATCTCATTGAAGAATGTGGTGGTTGAGGGGTTTGCGGCTTTCTCTGAGTAGCTGGCACATTGAGGAATCTGGGTGGCGGTATCTGAGATAAAACTACGAGCAAGTCTATGTGATGGAATTGCTAGGGGAACTATAATGTTGTGGGTCTGAACGTGAATCGAACGTATCCTATAAAAGTATCATCACCTTGGACTCTGTCATAAGTTCATATCCCTTCCAAGGGCAAAACTATTAGATGAAATAGATGTTGAAATTCATCTGCAATTTTTAGTATGAAAAGGTAGGGTGGTGTCGGAGTGAGTCATCAATTCTAGTATACATTTATATAGATATTAGAGGGTAATCTATCTAACATAGTCTCTCACATTTTCGTTCACGCCTAATTAGGATGTCTATTTGTTTTTGGACACTTCGTAGCCTCCAATACTACTAACATCGAGAGGGCTTACACAAGTGTATCATAAATAATCCAATTTGCAAAACTTTGGTTGACGATCGGGAGTACATATCCTGTCTGGTACTTGATTTAGGATACTTTCAACCGAATCTTGGTAATATTCCGCTTTGTCGAGGACGTCAAACCGATTTTTTGACACCCTCTTTACTCTGAACGGTTCACAACTTGGCACCTTATCTACCCCTAAGATCTCACTAGAGCATGCGTACATTCTTCAAGTACCTTTCTTGGTCAACCATTGCATCCTCCATCTTAAATTCTCACTCGTTCAGATTTTCAATCCAATTTCCCTTCCTTATTCCTTTTGTCAACTCTACTGTCTCATTTTACTTTGGTATTTATGTCAATTTCAGATTTCAATGGACAACATCCATCTTTACATCACATTCACTCTTGATTGTATCGTCATTGTCTAAACATATCTCAATTCATCATCTATCCTAAGTTTATTCAAGGTCTATTGTTACTAATGAATAGTCATCAAGTATATTTGTTTTCCACTGATAATAGAGATATGAAACTACAGTTAAATCATCAATCAAACATATTTAAATGTATAAACATTGATTACAGTAATCAATCAACATATTATAGTCAGATAACTGAATAGGGGTATAATGGTCATGTTACAAAAATATGATTTTTTTTGGAATTCTTATCCTCATTATCAACTCAAAATATCTTATATAGTTGTCCTAGTATTACAAATTATTTTTCCTAAGTCCAAGTGGTTTTAACAATGGAAAATTAATTTTTCAAATATAGGGGTATTTTGGTCATTTTTATAAAATATGATTTCTAGGATTTTTATTTTCACAATTCTACTCAAAATGCATCATATATAGGTTCCTAGTATTTCCCAAACATTTTTCTGAGTTCAGAAACCCAAATAGAATAAAAAAATAAAAAATTTTATAAAGGGTATTTTGGTCATTTTATAAATTTTTGCCCTTTTTAAAGAATTTCCTTATATTTTTAAACCATAAATTTTGGAAAAGATCCTAATAGTGCTAGAAATAATTTTATATCATTTTTCCTGAAGTTGGAATGACCTAGAAATGATAAAATCTTTACTTTTATACCCTAGGGATATTTTGGTCATTTTGGAAATACTAATTTATTTTTAATGATTTTTAAGTTTCTAAAATGAAAAAGACATTCTAGGTTTATCCCTAGAAAGTTTTTGACAATTTTCTTCTCAGTTGGTTGAGCAAACAGTGTTAAAATTTAAATTTTCCTTCCTAGGGGATTTTTGAAATTTTTAAAAAATAATTTAATTTTAATCAAATTTTCTAAGAAAAATCACTTTCATGCTTATATCCATAGGTAAATACATTTCCTAATCTGGTTTCAAGGCTTGAATGAATAAAAATAGCTTAAAAATTAAAAAAAAAAAAAATAGAATAGGGGTATTTTGGTAAATTTTCAACAAAAGGGCAAAATGGTAATTTGTCACTTTGCCTTCAACCTCTGAGCACTGGTTCAAAAACCAGAATTTCAAATTTTAAATCTTCAATTTCTCTTGTGTTTTTGGCAATTGATTTACCCAGGATTCATCATTAACCTATACACAATTAATCTCAACCTTTAATTACTCGAATTGAGCTCCAATATGGTTGAACGAAACTCTGAATCCTCAAAGTTTAAATTTTCATAACTCAGATTCAATTTTCACTAATTAGCATGATTTAGGACGTCAAAATTTGCAGAATTCAAATTAAAGTAACATAGAACGATTCTACAATTTGAATTTAAAGAAAAGACAACTCATCCTACCTCGAATAAAGCTTCTCTAGTTCGTTAATGGTGAAGCTCTGCTTCCTTTGCTAAAACGCAATTTCTTGCTTTATTCTTCAAATTTCTTCAACAGAAATGTTTGTAGGGTGATTTTTGATGGGAAGTCACGAGAACAAGTGAGTGAAGAGAATTTAGAAATCGAAGTTCTATGTTTTTCCATAGAAGGTCGAATATGATTTCTCTTTTATACGTGTTACTAGCTTCCTTGCTTCGTGTCAAAGCCTTCTCTAGACTAGGATGAAGGTAGGTGGGCGCCTGGTCAAGCATAGGGCTTAGTAGGCAGCGTCTGTCAAAGAAAAGAAGAAGATGGTTCAAGCTTGAAGGTAACTAAGCTACTTTAATGGCGGCCAATGTGTTTTAGGAAAGCTTATGTAGTTTTACTTTCATGAAAATAATAACGATGGGCCTAAAGGTCAAATAGCAACCCCTGCACTCCAAAATCTCTTTCGTCCCTTGTGTCACTACCTTTGAATCCGTCCCACCTCGTTTTTTTTTCTTCGCATTTTATTTTTCATTTATACAGTACCTTCCCTTTTTATTTTAGTTGAGCCAAATTCTAAGACCCAAATTGGGTAGCTCATTTGGTTGTTATGCAGCATTTCTTCTCTCTTCTCTCCAGATGCGGGTTCGAGCCCTAGCAGCGTCTTTGATAAGTGTCAATATTTAATATATTTATGTAGAAAATTTGTGTCTTTTGGGCTTTACTATTGTGAAAATTAGCA
>JAMLFT010008543.1:0-13601 GCA_026544285.1 Pachyrhizus erosus | reverse complement strand
TTATGAATTAATAATTATATTATATTTAATTAAAATTAATTTTAAAGATTAAAATTTTTTTTTAAATATCAAAATTAATTATTAATTTAGAATATATATAACTAGTTAAATAATCAGTTATTTAGTCAATTTTTCATAATGATTGTAGTTTGATTATTATAATCACTTATTATATGTAATTAATTTTTGTAATTATTTTTAGTTAACCAGACATTATATAACTGGTTATTATGGTTATGGTTAATTTTTTTTTTATAATGAGCATCCTTAGTTGTATGAATTTATATAAGTTTAAATATGAATTTGATATATGAAAATATGATTTTTTTGTTTGTTTAGGTTTTTAGAATTTTATTTATTTATTTTGATCTTTTAAAGTTTTATTAATCATATTATCAAATAACAATATTAAATGATATCATAATAATGTTGTTGATAGTCTAATGATTTATAACGTTGTCAAGTAATCCAATAAGAGAATCATGTGTAACTTTTTTTAGTAGATTATATTTTTAAATTTTTATATGTTCAAAATAATTAATAACATCAAATTAGTTAATAAAGAATTTAGAAACACAACTTAATAAAAAATAATTATTTTATTAAATTTTTTATGATATAATAAATTATTGAACTATCAACATCGTTGTTATGTTATTATTTAAAAGATAATAAATATTAAAATCTAAAATTACTTGACAACAGGATTAAAATAAAAACATATTTAAAAGATTAAAATAAAAAATACATATATATTTAAAAGAACAAAATTAAAGAGTCCATTTTTTTTTTATATTGTAGTCACTTGCAAACATCAATCCCTTGGACGTTTTTGGGTTGCTGAGTGACGATGGAGATGGACACATGTAAGAAGGAAGAAAACGAATATAGTGGAAGAACTGAATGGATTCCTGACTTAATTGATAATTGAATTTGTACTATTATTTAGTCCTTGTCCACGTGGAAACCATGAATTTGAATTGTCGTTTTAATCCTTGTCACCTGAAAATAACCATGACATTTACCATGGCACACACACATCTTTCATGCCATTAATTAACTGGAGTTAACAAAAGAACTAATTTGATTCACAGTCAAAATTTGAAGAATTATTTTGTCATCTTAATAATTATTCCCTCATTTTAAATAACACATCAAACTGAGATTGGTCATTGTGTGGCATAGTTTATAATCCCAGTTATCCTTTTGTAATGATGTTTGGGGGCAACTTGTGGTTGAGTTTTTCTTAATTAACAAGACTTGTTTTTATTAGCTTTTTAAAAAAAAAAAAAAAAAAATCAAACTGTTGAAGTGTCATGGATGTTATAAAGTACCTCTCAAGTGAGGGTTGTTGTGCCTGCTCACCCAGCTAAAGACCAAATTCATTATCAAGACTTAGGAGTCTGATTTTCTGTTTTTGCCCCTTAATTTTTAAGCTAATTTTAAATTCCATGTTCAAATTAACCTTTTAGGTTAGGCAAACAATTAACTAAGGAGAAGCACCATTGGATCAACTGGGTTACACTTTTCCTTACAATGTACATATCATTTAACGAGTAATGTTATTGAAATTAAACCACATACGTTCACATAAGTTATATATTCACAACCACAAAGGTACCTGAACTAATTTTACTTCTCATTGAAACTTATATAAGCAAGCACCCATATAATTATTGCAGCAATACTTTTGTAACCTCAAAATATGAAAATGTAAACAACATCACCACTCTTATATTTAACTATGCACCAGGAAACTCATTCCCCTTTTGAGATACTCTCCCTGGCTAGCAGCAACACTTTCAAGGCTAATAATGTAAAATAACTGGCTATGAAGCCACTGCTATAGGACTCCCTCCTTCACTTATTGGCATAAAACTCACCCTTTTCTGCAATAATTCATCATAAGAAATTCAAGCATTAGTGACAATTTTTGTCAATGATGATAATTTTAGTCATGAATCTTTTAAATATTACATGTAAATTGTTTTGTTATTATTATTAAGTTTGTTTTTAGTGATTGTTAATCCAAAACCATCAGTTTAGTGGGTACAAACTTTTCTAATCATGTTGATATGAAATATTAGCTACTAATTGTATAGATAATGAATAATGAATGCATACAATTGTGTGCTGAATAGTTTTATTTTTGCAACCACTCTTTCATAAACAATTGTAGTCACCATGCAAGTTTGTTTTGAATAAACTAAAGATTATAGAATATATGTGGAAGAATCTTCATCTCGTGCAGACCCAACAACTTGAAAAGGACTTTGCGCTTAACCCTTTGGATATCAATATATTGTATATATACATGAAATGTTTGATGTTTAATTAAATTGCTTGGCCATTACACCCTCTTACATTATCCATACTATTTTGCTTGTCGTCAACTATATGAATATGAATGAAAAGGAATCTGTTCTTGTGTTTTCTTAGAATTGTTCTGATGATTATTGACTATGTTATTGCTCTTTGATTTATGATGTAAATTCATTTAATTACTCAGTAGGTGAGGATTGATATCTTTAAATAGCACTATCTTATAAAGTTGCAAATTATATGTAGGTCCATGTTAGTTGACACAATTTTACAATGTTATGGTAATTAATAAGTTAAATGTTATTGAAAACATTATTTTAAGATAAATACTAATTAATGTCCTAAAAATATGTTTTTTTTTTATAATTTATAATATGCTTTAATTTCTATTAAAAAATTTCTCTCTTAATTTCTAAAATGTTAATAATTTGCGCGTGCATATAATGTACAACATTTAGACTCGTCTTTCCTTACTAAATAAATGGTGGTAAAAAATCTCATGAGAAAAAAGAGTCCTGAAATGATTGCTATAGTGCTAGAATTTTATAAGAAAAACTCTTAAATTATATTAAAATAGTTATATGTGTGGAGCATTTGTATGCATGTTACAAATTAGTAACGCAATTAATGTTATAAATGACAAAATGAAATGTATTTGATAGATAATTGGCATTTTAATGATTACCATATAACTTGTATCTCTATAATACATCTTTTATATCTATCTAGCTCATTCGTGGTCAACTCGTATACTTATTTGATATTAATTAAAAATAATAAGAAGTATTTAAAGTGGCCGGATAATAATTATATATGCTAAAAATTAAAAAAATATGTAAAATAACTAATTTTTTAAAAGGAAATAGACATTAACTAATGATTTTGTCCTTTTATGTTTATCTTAAAATATATACAAGATTAACAAAATGTCTTTATAGTTGTGTCCGTTTTATATTTTTCTATAAATAATTGAACAAATAATAATGATAACAAATAATTTATAAAATAACTAAAGCCACAAGTTACGTTTTTATAGTATTATAGATTATTATTGCACCCGCTACGTCAACTCACTTCATTAGGAGAATCGATTCTACTAAGCATTGACTCAAATATAACTCAAATAATAATTTAAGAAATATACTTGCAAACTCCCTTTTGTTAAATAAATGGCACTTACAGCTTATTTAAGAAATACTTCAACAAACAATAAATTATATTTATACCTTATGTTAAATAAGAGCATTTTAAAATAAATATGTTAATATTTTACATTTATTAAATGCTCCTTAATCTGTGTATACTAATCTGTTTATAGTTTTCTATCTTTCACTAATTAAATGCGTCTTAATTTGTATACACTAATCTTAAATATCGATCATTTGAATTAGGTAATATTATTTAATATTTTTAGTTGAAAAATGATAAAAATTTACTAGATTGGTATCTTAAAATTTAATAGAGATCAATTGTTTCCGCATAAATCACAAAGTAATATAAATTATAAGTAATTTTCATAAAACTCCTAAAAAATCTCATTGAATGGACACATAAATTATAATCATAAATTCTATGAAACACATAAATATTTATGTTATAAAACAAGCTCAATTAAATTAAATATAAGTTCCTCTTCCACGCGCCTTAAATTAACCTAATATTTTATTTGATATATCATTATGTTTTATAACGAAATCTCTCTTTTACTCCCCTTCTCTTGCTAAAATTAAAATCCCTCCACTCATCCCCTTTTGATCTAAAGATAGAACAAATGAAATCAATTATAATGAAATGAACTGTACAAGACAGAAAAGAAAGCTAAAAACCAAAAACTCTTTTAAACAGGATTCACAACATCAAAATAACGCAAAACACGATTCACAATATCAATAATTAAATAAATTTCTCCATAATAATTATAAAAAAATAAAAATAAAAAATAAAAAAAGTAAGTTAAAATTAATTTTTACACCTCAAGTTTTAGAAAAATTAAATAAAAAAACTTAGATAATAGATATTAGGTCTGTTTATTTAAACTTAAAAATAAGTATTTATAAAAAAACTATTTTTTAAAATAAGTAATTATTTAAGAAGCAAATAGAATTTGATTCTTAAAAATAGTATAAAACTACTTATTTTAAAAATAAGCAATTTACATAAATATATTAAAAAAATAAAAAAAAATATTTTATTAAAAACACTTTTTAAAAAAAAAATACAGACAAATCAATCAATTGTCGATTAATCAACAAACATAATAAATATTATAAAAATTAATAAACTTATCATATTTAAAAAATTTTAACTAGACGACAGTGTAAAATTGTTTTACACTTCAGTGTATAAACTTGATTTTAATTTACGAGAAAAATAAATAAATTTATTTTATCTTCTTAATTAATAAAATTTTTCATTATATCCCGTTTATAATCTTAAATATTTTTTTTAGTTTTAAGAACTAACATAACAACGTTTTATAATTTTAAGGAGTAATCTGATATTTTATCTTAAAATGAGCCATTCTATTGAGTGTAGAAAGTGATTATTTAATAAAAAAAAACACAAAAGTAACATTTTAAACCAGGACCAAACTAACACAAAATAAGAGACGTTGCCATCTACGAGAAGAAAATTAAAAGGCAAACGGCTTAAATTTTTTTTATAAATTAAAATTAACTTATTCACCTTAACTTTTTGTAAAGATTAGATATATAACAAAAATTTTATCAAATTAAAAATATATTATATAAGTTAAGTTTAACTACTATCATTTTACAAATTTTACTGTTCAAGTTTTCTTTTACAAATCTTACCACCAAGTTTTCAATTTTTTACATTTTATTATCATAATTTTTAATTTTACATATTTTACTATTATATTAGTGACAAAATAATGTCATTTTATAAAAATTGATAATAAAAAAATATTTTATTAATTTTATATTAATAATATATTGACAATAATAAAATTCATAAAATAATGAAAATTGAGTGATAAAAAGTGGTGAGTAAATTTAATTTACATTTGAGATGATAACAAAGGACAATGTATAGTTTGTAGGAAACAACATACCTCATGTGCCTTTATACTATCCCTCCCTCTCCCATTAGCACCTATGGAATGTTTCACTTGGCCATTTCCATGAAGGCCACCACCATTATTGGCCATGCAAAGTCCTACAATCTTCTCAGCAGCCTCAGCCTCAGTCACAGACCCTCTCATGAGTCTCTCCACCTCAGCTTTGGGCAGTCTCATCTTAAGCCTCAGTCCCCCATTCTCCACCCTTGACTTCATAATGGTCAGATCCGAAGCAGACCTCCGAGCCAGAACCAAACTCTCGAGCCTGTCCTTGGCGCCCATATTAATCCCCGAACGAACCCGCCTCGGAACCACCGTCTCCTTCGGAAGCTCCACAAGAAAATAGAGCCTTTTGGGCACTAACTCCACGTGCGACTCAAGAGGCTTGGCTCTTATACCATAATGTTTCACTGCCTCTGATTCCAATAGAACAAGACCAGGGTGGTCCTTTAACACTTGATCAACTTTTATTGGGGTTTTCAGTTTGAAGGTTTCCCCATCAATCTTCATCACTTTTGTGGTTTTCTTTCCCCCAAAGGCATTCCCCATTACAACAATTACAACTCACAGATTGCTACCAACTAAGCTGTAATGTAACGTTAACATGAGGGAGGGAATGGTGCTTGTGCTGTGTGTGGGTGGTTGTGGATTTATCTGTGGTTTGGTCAATAAAATAAGGCAGGGTTTGAAAACTTTGTTACATGATTTTTTTAAGGCTGGCTTTGAAAACTTTGTTACATGATTTTTTATAGAAAAACAAACCTTAATTATCAACTTGATTATAGAAATTAATTTTTTTTATAATTTAAAAAACTTATTTTAATTTTTTTAAGTTTTTTTTTCTTGATGTCATGTAATTTTTTTTTTGTTTTAATTATTATTGTCCATTAAAT
This sequence comes from Pachyrhizus erosus, assembly GCA_026544285.1. Taxonomy (NCBI): domain Eukaryota; kingdom Viridiplantae; phylum Streptophyta; class Magnoliopsida; order Fabales; family Fabaceae; genus Pachyrhizus; species Pachyrhizus erosus. The sequence goes on along the minus strand of JAMLFT010008543.1, from coordinate 7,307 downwards.
GATGATGTTTAAAATTCAAATTAAGATTAAAAAAATTATGTATTCTAAAAAATAATATTTATTATAAAATAATTTTATTAAAATATTATTATTCTTTTTTAATTTTAATAAATATATTATTAAGTATTTTAAGATAATAATATTTATTAAAATACAAAATCAATTAAGATAATTTTTTAAACTTTAAACTGTAATCATTGTGGATTGAAAAAATAAGTAATTTTTTTTTTGTTAAACTGTATTTTTAAATTTTTTATTAATTACTCTGACATCAATAATTATTTTGAATAAATAACATCTTAAAATATAATTTATTAAAAAAATTATACATAATTATTTTATCAAATTTTTTGATAATATAATAAGTTATTATAGTATCAAAATCATTGTTATGATATTATTTAATATTATTTGATAGTAAAAATGAAAATAAAAAATCTTTAAAAGATTAAAAAAATTAAAACAAATTTTATTTTTCAAGTATCAAATTTATATTTATTTTAAAAAAAAAAACACTAGACTAAGTAAAAAATGATTTGGCTTTGGGAAGGGAAAAATAGTAGACTTTAGTATGGTACAGTGGTACTATATGCTACTTTTGATAGGCCTTGTCTCGTTTCGGATTTGGTTATATTTCAACAACCGTGTTTTGTAGTCTTCAATGCCATGCCCAGTTTTGGGATTTTTATATGCAATAGTTTCGTTTCGTTTTCTTATCTCTTCAACGACAAGACAAACGGTAATCACGGAGGGAACAATGAATTTTTCCAAACACTATTATGAAATGAAAACGAAATATAACCAATATTATATTTCCCTCTCTTAGAGTTAATCTCTTTTGAAATCATCAACATATTTTCCAATTCTTATCCAAACAAATCTTTACTTTTCTTTTCTGACAATGTATCATAGTATTGTTTTCCAGAAATGATATATGTGAAAAAAAAAATATATATATATTGATAGAATAATCATGGTATTAATATAATAAGAAAACTCAAACTAGTTTAATTTATTTGAAATTGCATCCATTATTTTCTAAACGCGCATTGCATTAATGTTAGTCATTGTAGTTTTTGTCTCAAAGGCTATAATTGGCATAAGTTCGTATTCTTTTGTCGTGTAATTCCAAACACGTATTTCATTCTTTGGACATGTTTATAAACACATTTGTCTTATTTTATTGTTTATTTTAGTTTCTCTTTCTTCTTAATTTAGGAGAAATAAGAATTTTGTTTCTTTTCATCGTAATATATCAAAACAAATGAACCAAAAAAATTATTTCATTATTATACCTCATGTTACGATGGTTAAGTAGAAGCTAATTTTGGTAACAATTTTGCATCTTCAAACTAAATTTGACGTGATTCCATGAGACAGGTGTACTGAAGCTAAATCAAACACACACACCCTATTCCATTTTAATTCATTTAGTTTCGTTTTATCAATCTAAACATAACTTGACACAGGACATTCGTTGCATGTGAAGTGAAATTGGTTGACTTTTTCTTGCAGGTACATTTGAAACACTCTAAATTTCACCAAAAATGGTGAGTGGTTGAAAAGTGATTTAGGTTCAAATCAAACTTTCACGAATTCAGTAATCTGTACCCAAAGTCAAATAAAGTAAACATGGAATAATTTAGGAAATGGGAACATTTGTCAAAGTGAAGAAATGAGAGACTAATAAAGAAGAAATATTATAAACAAAGGATTAAAAGTAGAATAAGACACTAAAGTCCAAAGCAAAAGTCCAACTTGATATTCGGCTCATCAAATTGGAAGTAGTGCACTTTCAAAACATTACATTTGGCCAAAGGTGAATTTTTCACTTCATTTTGAAAAGGTACTTTTGCTTCCTTGTTTGGCTGACTGTGCTTGAAACAAATCTATCTATCATTGGAAGCTTCCAAAATGACCAAAATCCCCTCTCTTCCCCACAACAATGCAGGAAGAAGTGAGAGCAAAGACCAAGCATGTGTTTGAAATTAAATGCAGAAACCATTGTTATTTAATTCAAAAGTGAAGCAAACTTGGTCAACAATAAGTAATGCCAAACACTCTCTAAAAAGCCGTTTAGCATACCCAACCTACTTTCAAAGTGTGTTAGTTTTACCTCATACACATTTATTTACATTTTATTATACAGAACATCTATTTTTATTTTTATTTTTGTTTATGCTTTCATAAATTATAAAGAGACACAAAGTGTGTCTTTTCTTCTAGCTTTTATCATAATGGTTTTTAGAAGAAAAAAAAAATTTATACACTTTGCTATCAGTTCTTAGAGATACACAACAACCGATTTCCACACCTCACCTGCTTAATTTGTTGGGTTGTTGGTTTTTAATGCCATCACACACATCATAAGGGTAATGATGGCTCTAATTTAATGCTGAGGAATCGAGTTTAATTAATGAGCATTGTACGAATTATCAACATTCTAAAATATTAAATTAAGTACTTTAATTATAATTATTATTAAATAATGGAAAATTGAATATTAAATTATACTTCTTTCTTGCTTTCAAAATAACGACAATAGTTGACCGAGAGCAGTTCGGCTATATGCATTTAAACAATCCATATAAATTATTATAAACATCACATTATTCTTTCTTTTTCATTTTAATTATGATGCAAAATAAAATAAAAATTATCCTAAAATAATTATTATTGTAATTTTTCAATATAATATTAATTATTATTTTTTATTTGTATTCTTAATATATTTTTCAAACATTATTATTATAAGTAAAATTAATTAAAATTAAAGCTAATTTAATTTAATTATTTTTTATTTATATATAAAAAACTAAAATATGATTAAAATAAAAAAGAAAAGTGTATAAAATTTTCACCACGACCAGTCATGTCACAATTTATCTATTAACAATTGAATAACGGATCCCCTTTGATATTCCCTTTTCCAGAAAGTAGACACATATGAACAATAAATATAATGAGAAGATTAAAAAATATATACATATAAATTTTCTTAAATAATTATATGATTATTAATTAATTTTTAATGTCAATTATTTATATATAGTTATATAATTTATTTAATATAACTATTTAAAATTATTTTGATTAATTTTAGTTTTAACATTCATTTAAACTATAGGTTGTTCAAATTTAGTTCGTTAAAACTCTTATCTCTCACAATATATGCTTCCTACTTTAAACAAAAAAAATCAATTTATCTTTAAGATAATATTCTTTCTTCTAAAAAGTTTTTAAAATAAAAAAATTATATACATGATATCTTAAATATTATAAATTATATTAAGTCATTTTTAAATATTAAATTTTTTCAAATTAATTATTGGATATTAATAAAAAATATATATTAATGTAAAAACTAAATTAAGACTAAATTATTGATTTAATATCTTTTATTTATTTAATCAGTGCAATTTTTCTTTTATTATTAAAAGATTAATTTAGTATTCTAAATTTTAAAATTGATGCTATATTGCCCTTTCTATCCATATACAATAAACGATATTAACTTCTTATATACATAATACAATAAAAAAAAAATGACAGAGTCCTTACATGGAACACATCTAATAGAAATTTGAATAATACTAACAAAAACAACAATATTACATCGATTTTAAAAATTAAGAAATTAAATTAATTTTTAATAATAAAACCAAATTAAGCTAAATAATAAAATAAATTAATAATTTAGAATTTAATTAATAATATTTTAAAGATTATTTGTATAATTTCATTACTTTAAAAACTATTTAAAAAAAGGATTAATATTTGACATACCAAATTAAGGATTTAAAAAAATAATCTCCATGCAATTTCAGCCATTCATTTTGGTTTGCGGGGTTAGAAGGTGATGTCGGCAACTTCAAAGGCGGAGATTAAAAATAGGATAAAATATATTTTAATTTTATATTTTTATGAATTATTACTTTTAATTTTTAAATTTTTGCATCAAATATTTTAGTTTTAAAATTTATAAAATATATTTTAGCTTTTAAATTTTATAAAATATATTTCAATTTTTTATTTTCAAATAATCTAAAAAATATATAAGAAGATTATATATTTAAAAAAATATATTTTATAAAATTTAAAAATTAAAATATTTAATATAAAAAACTTAAAATAAAAATAAATTAAAATATAAAAATCAAAAATATATTTTATTCGTAACAAATAAAAGTGACACCACATGAATGATGAGAGAGAAGAAAAGGTTATAAGAAGTGCATTAAAACCACACTTTTCAAACAATTAATAATTAATTTAGTGACACCACTTGTAATCATGGATACTAAGTTATTCAAAGTCTCAAACTAATTATATGAACTCGTATTAATAACACTAGTGTGTGAATAGGCGCGTGTTTTTAATATTTTCTTATAAAATGAATTTTACCAAAATTTTCATGTATCTCAAATATATATCAGAATGAAAAAATTTGTCAAATATATATAAAATTTAAAAATTAATTGATGTTTGATCGTACCATTTTATTTAAATGTATATAATATATTATTTAATATATAAGTAAATATATTATTTAATACTTAAGTAATTTTATATAGTCTAATACATCAATTATTTTTCAAACTCAATTTAAATTTAAATACTAGAGAAATTTTATATTCTTCATGTAAAAAATATAGAAGATAGAAATTATGGAATTAGGGGATGTCCTTAGGTGGCACTCATACTCTCACTTCTATAATTCATCTCAATTTTATTATAATTAAATCATTTTCAAAATTTATCTAGAATGGACCCACCAATATAGGGTTAACGAAAACATTCACGTTTGAAATTCGCTAGTATCTGTATCTTGTAAGGTTTTTCATAAATTCTACACTAGGTAGTTCCCATCCATTCCAACTTTGTTCAACACTAATATGTCTAATAAAAGAAGAAGAGGAAGAAAGAAAACAAAATAAGGTTGATTTCACACAAAGATATTTCTAACTTGCAGCTCACAAGATCATTTTTGCAACATCAACTGACAGTGCCTAATAAAAAATTCATCATACATCATACAAAAAAAAAAAAAAAACTCAATCCAATTTGATTTGAAAATAAACTCATAAAGCTATGTTATCTCCAAAAATAAATTCACAACATTAAATACAAAACTCATGGTAGTCTATACAAAATTGTTCAAGAATAAAACATGTACACAACATATTATACTCAAAGCTCGTAGTCATTTATCATCCATTTAGTCTAATTTTTGCTTCAAGATTAAAGTTAAACTCATTACTAGCACTTGATCATCATAGGTTAATTAAGAAAAAAAAAATACTGCATACAAGAGTTCAATTCCACATATTCATCACAATCATTAATTAAGATTGAAAAATTATATTTTTGTGAATCATCAACACGAAATCTTAGACAACTTAAAAAACAAAACTTTTATCTCTTAAACAAAAAATTTATGCAAAGTTCAATTAAAACTGTTGAAGAGATAAGAAAAAAGATAATTATACAAATTTTTTATATTGATTCATATTAACTCAAATCTACATCTATTGCTTGATAGCACACTAAGATTTTCATTAATTCAAATATGTTACAAACATTCTTCTACCAAATTCTTTTCAGATTCAAATACAAGTATTCTTTAACTTGTTTTTCCAATTAATTTTCTAAATATTATTTCTTACAAAGTTATTTCTAACTTCAATTATTAGCACTTATAAAAGATTAAAGGTATACATCAACTAACTATATCATCTTATAAAAATATATTTACAAATTATATTTTGATCTTTGTTTAAGAACACTCAAAGATTACACATGAAATTATAAGAACTTAGAAGTTCAATTTGTAGTCAAGAATTTTATTCTTTTTTATATCTCTAATATTTATAGGAATTTTGAAAATATGGTCATTATAAGATCATTATCCCTTTGTCTTCTCTTAACTTCAACAAGATTTAAAAATAAACATTAGGACACTTAATATAACAATAATTTTTTACCAACTTATCATTTGATAACATAAAACATCTTGATTATCTTTTTTTTTCTCATACAATTACTATGTTGTAGAGAACATATCTCATTTTACAATTATAAGTATATTATTGTACTCTATTAATGAAAGTAGACATGTATGTTGATAAATTAACTTTCATATAACTTCATTGATATGTATGTAGACACTAAGTTCACATACTAAGTGGGACAAAAAAAAGTTCCAATACAAGTATATAATCACATACTAAGTGGGACAAAAACAACAACCACATAACCATCAATTGATAAAAATTAAACTCCTATTTACTATCTTCATCTTTTGTAATAGACCCTGTCACGGATGGAACAACATTTTCTTCATCCGACTTTAACTCAATCTTGGTCTCTAGTCTTTGATTCTTCTGTATCTTTGCCATGTCATAAGATGCATGTAATCCCACAAACAGGTAATAGACCAACAAAATCGCAGTCCACACAGCAAATCTTCTAAACGAAGCATTATCCAACGACCCAAGAAGGAAAATATTGATGCCAATGGAAGCTGATGGCAAGAATGGCACTAGTGGCACACCCCAAATCTTTGGCTTCTTTGTAAGTGGAACCAAAAGCCAAATCCCCACCGTTCCCACAAACCAAAGAGGCACCATAATAGTGTAACCAACCCATTTTGTGGTATTGGCCCAATAAATTGCTGAGGCAATTGAAGAGCCCAATATGAGAACAATACAAACAATGAATTTCACAACATTCACCCTTGTAGCCACCCCTCTAGAACAATAGCGGCGAACCAACAAGGCCAAGGCCACAAGGGAAAACAAAAACAAAGTTGAAATTGAAAGGAGGTTAGCAAGAACATCAAGGCTTGTGAAAAATGCAACAATAGCAGTGGCACCAAGCATCACAACCGTGGCATTGATGGGTGTTCCAGTTCTCCCATTTACCTGTCAGAAACAACAATTAGAAAACTATAAGTGTAGAAGAAGATGAAGGGTCTTCAGATCTTTATAAATTAAGAGACATTATTCTTAGAGAAAATGAGTTATAAATTTATAGTAAAATAATTTTATATAATAAATTTATTCTTAAAAATCATATACATAATAGTTTTTTATTGATTGATAGTATAAATTTTTTTAAACAAACAGAGTCATTAAACTATATTCTTATGTAATTACTAAGTATTTGAAAGATTATTGACATTATTCTCATTTAGATTGTTAATTAAAAATGAGAAATGCTAGTGACTTTTTTTATATATTTTTTAATTTTTTTATGTGATTAAGTAAATTTTATTAAAAATTATTTATGTTAATAGGTCTCATTTT
>JAMLFT010008542.1:0-13578 GCA_026544285.1 Pachyrhizus erosus | reverse complement strand
TTAAATGAACTAAAATCTTATTTTAACCTTTTCATAATAAATTTAAGATGAATAACAAACTAAAAATTTTAGTTTAAAATATGTTAAATATAGAATTTGTTCATATTTATATAAAACAAAATATATATTACTACAAATTTGTACTGTGTTTGGGGACTAGACTACTAGTATAATATTCAGCCTCACTAACTAAAAGAATATGTATTTATCTTGTACAAATTTTATATATTAAAGTATTATGAATAAAATAATAAAAATAGTTCAAGTTAATGATTTTTTATAGGCTTAGATATGTTTTTCGTATATGTAAAATAAAACATTTTGATTTTATTATTTAAATTATCAATTTTTTTAGTATCTCACATTTTTTTTATGTTTGAATTTATTATCTATTATTATACTAATTTTGTTAAGTAATGACTTAACAGACAATTTGTAAGAATATTTAATTAGAAAAATCATTTAACAAAAAAAAAAGATCAACTTTTTAATATATGATTTGTGATAAATATTCTCTAGAAAAATTCAACCATAAATTTAAAAATAAAAATCATCCAACAACAACAGAAATCCAATAAAAAATAATAAGATCATCTTTTAATACATGATAACATTTTTCTTTTTTTATTAGACAAAATTCTTTTATTGAATTTTTTTACAAATTATTTATTGCCTTATCACTTAAAGAAATTAGTATAACAACATATAATAAAATTAAACATAAAAATTATGATATACTCAAATAAAAAATATTATTAATTTAAGTAGTAAAATTAAAATAAGTTATTTTATAGTCATAAAAAATATATTTAAGTCTTTTTTTATATATACACATTCAATGTTTATAAAATATAAGAAATATGAAGTTTTAAATTTTGTTATAATTATCATAATAATACATTGAAAGTAAATATCAGGTGAGTTTTAGCATAACAAAATATAATTATATATATAAATATTTATATACGACTACAATATTTTGAAATAAATGGACAATAGTATTTAAATATATAAGAAAGAAAAAAATAATTGATTTTTTTAAAAAATGATCTAATTGGATATTTAATTACTAGTATAAAAATAAAAAAGTTTTAAATAATTATTATTTTATGAAAATCAAAGAGAAAGAAGAATAGATAAATTAATATTAAAAAATGATTACATGAGTATTAATACTTGAAATTTCTCCTTAATTTGGATTAAGTTATATTTTGATATTTATATATGTAGATATGAGATTTGTGTCAATACCTCAAAATAGGCATTAATAATTGATATTGAATTGTAGTGAAAATTTTGTTAAATTTTTCTAAAAGTAGAATTTGAACTTAATATCATGGGTCATGAGATAAGTCAGTTAATAGTTGAAGACCATACTGTGAGAACACATGTGTTTGTGATATCATGAGTTAAGAGTTGGACTGTGAGAACATGTGAATTTGTGGTATGAAAAGTCATAGTTTAGTATGTCGTGGGATGACAGATAGGGAGATAGGATCTAAGGGCTATGACATCGAGTAAGTGAGTATCTTATTAGTCAAGGATCGTGTTCTTGAGTAGGGACACTCATTATCCCAACTTAAGTATCATGATACTTGCTTAATATTATCAATATTAATGTAATGTATATCTCCAGTTAGGGTAAAATTGAAAGATTACTTGTTTTTCAAGAAAAAATGACAAAGTTGATAATGTCTTGCTAGTACATACTATCTCTATTTTTAAATAAGTTTATCTCATTAATATATAATATTTATTGTAAATTAATTAAGGATATTTTAGTCAACAAATAATTAATGTAAGAGATAACTTGAAAAAAGTCTTATAACAAAAACAAACAAATTTTAAAAAGAGTTAACATTTATAGATGAAGGTAATATTTATTTTAGGAGAGGTATACAAGCTCCCATTCATTTTCCAAGATGAATGGTGATTGATGATAATCATCGTTGGGGTATGAATTCATAGAAGGAAGACAATACCATCGAGGAGTTATCATAAATATTGCAAAATACTTTATGCTTAGTTCTAGAATGATAATGACATTTTTATTGAGTGAATCTATGAGAGAATAGAGGATTTTTATCAAAATTCATTTATTTTTATAATTTTATTTCATAAATCTTGTGTTGCATATAAATTATTTTTTATAAGCAAATTACAATAGAATAATAATTTAAAGAAACCCAATAATAAGAAAAAAAATGTAACTAAATATTACAATATATAACTTGACATAAAGTAATAATTTTATAACTCAAATTTCTTAGATTATGAGATAGTACCAAGAGACTTTAACTCATATAGTTGAGTAAGGTGTGTAAGTTGTTATAAATCCTTTGATATCTATCTTTGATTCTTACAGATAAAAAAAAATACTGTACAACTTACAAATATTTTTTAGTTGTGTTAATATTAGTGTAGTCAAAATTATTCTTCCAAATTTACTAAATTGCTTTTAATTTGTGAGACTTGTGTGTGAACATCTACAAAATTCTGAAATTTGATTTACTTTTTAACCAACTCTACATGTAAAACTGTCCAAAATATTTAACCCTACACATTAAATGATTATAAAAAATATGAACTTATCAAGTGATTATTGTCTAACCTATAAAATTTTAAAATAATAAACGATAAAAAATAATCTCTTCTTTAATGATATTTTATCTATTTAGCCATCTTACTAAAATAGTATAACTTTGCCATTCATTATGAACCAAAATTATACATATATTTATTACAATTAAATAGCAAATTTATATTATATATATATATATACATATATTGTTAGTATTAATAATATTATTGATAAATTAATACTAATAATATTATTAACAAAATTAGTAATGTTACGAGTGCATTAATACATTACAAGGACTTCCAAAATATTCAAGTTAAATTTTATCTAACTAAAATGATTAGGATTTATTTAATTAATATTAATATTTATGAGAAGAGATATAGATACATCCTTTCAATATGATCTATCATATTAATGAAGTAACATGCTCTAAGATTGCAAATTTGATGCATTGAGGCAGCCCCTACAGAATTCTAGTTAAAAATAAGATTATTTAAAAAATAATAGCATGCCTACAACTAATCATTTTTTACAATTCCTAGCTCTTGTGCTAATCCTATCTCTGCTAAAGTTTATTTCACAATCTCAGCCCATGATCGTATTCATAGGCGACAATAAACCATATATATTGGCCTCGTCCCGTGCCCATCACCAACACTTTATATTTTCGCAGAATGAATGGCTTTATTATTAAATTAAATCTACGCTCTATAGTTTAATCATGTACAGTTGCTTTCCACGTTAGCGGTATATTGTGAAGAAATCTTTCTTTACAAATCACCTTCACACACCAATGATATATCTTCAGAAGACAACGGCATTGTACCTTTGCTCAAATGTTAATCGGTGTTGTCAGGACAATAATTAAGAAAGTGAAAGAGAATTTTTTTATTAGAATGTGTAAAATTATATATTTTTTATATAATTTTAAAATGTGCTCACATAAGCAACACCCTTAAAACATTATGCAGTTAAGTTACTATTCAAGGATTCATGGTTATCTTTTCCAATTAATCAGAAGGCTGAAAACTTAATTTGCTTCACAATCACATACATGTACCTTCGTTTTCTCATCTTCTGAAAAGCATGTGAAATGTGGAAACCTTCTGAAATTGAAATTTGGCCTAGTGAAGATATATATATTCATTGAATGCAAGACCTTTCATTGCCAATGATGATCTTGCAGGAATAATAGACTGGATCACGTTGGACAAGGATGTTCTTTTTTCATTATAATGGCAAATAAGTCCGACATTAAGCAAATCCTGAAAAAGAATTTTTAAGATAAAAGAATTGTGTGCGCTAACAATATGAAAGTCAAGGACAAATACCTCTTTATATCATTTGTTGGTTGTTCACCTCTAATTGCTTGTAGGCATAAATACTCATGTTTTTTTGGTCCTGTCTAGACAATTTTCCCAATGCCATAACATTAGTTGTGCAAGTCAACATCTCTGAAGTAAGATCTACCTCGTTCTTACGACCAAACTTAGATCCTTCATCTGATACATGTTTGGCTTAAAAACAAAAACCATGTACAGCAATAGTAGACATCATCAATTGCTCATCATACCAACTATATGTGGCTTCATCAGAAACGGCATTAAAGGCCCCATAATACCCTGCACATTCATTATTATCATAATTAAGTTACCGGTACAATATACATGAAGAAAAATATTTTTTAAGGTATTTACACATTGCTTTTGTTGGTGATTCAGAAACAGTAATTCAGCTTCAGAAATTAGTTTGGTCAGCCCACTAGTAAGTTTGACAACTTGAATAACACCCAATTCTGGGTTGGCATGCTGTCCTAAATCCTTTTGACAAATACGAAGTTTCATCCACAAATTTTGTACAAATACGAAGTTTCCTCAACAAATTTTGCACCATATCCATAGCCGTAGATGGACTGGACTCAACAAGCTTTGATTTCAATTTAAAGTCAGCATGACTACAACCATCTATCACATTACATACAGTTGTGATTTCTGTGTTCCTATCTATAAAAATTTGCACAACTGCTTTTGAAGAAGATTCTGGAATTACAGTATTTGCCAATGAATCAGAATTTTGTGGCAATTTGTCTAAGGACTGACAAACACTCAAAGTGAACTGTTTCAGCTTGTTATTCAGAGAAACTTCTACTGAACCAGCATGGCAGCCAGAAGACACTGGTCCAGACATTGGCTTTATTCCATTTTGAATTGTAGTCTCAGGAATGGATATTGATCCTGGAAAATAGGATATATCAAATGATTTGTGCGTTTCATTTAAGCATGCATCATATGCAGTTTCTACATATTTATACCGTTCCTACTCTGAATCTTTCAAACCAGAACAAACCAGTTTGCAAAATGATGTACTGGGGTAGGTTTTACTCGGTTGAAACTTACACAGATATTCACTGTTGCTTTCAAGGGAATGTCGCTTGTAAACTTCCTAATTAATGTCTAGAGTATGTCCATTATCTGGATCCTTCTCCTCAGAATCAGAGGACATCACTTTAAGTTTACTTTGACCCTTTTGCCAAGAGGATGTTACCAGGGATCCAGAACAATTTGAAAGTTCAAAATAGCACTATGCTGACTTTCAAACCTATTGCAGTCTGTAAGAAATCTCTTGATCCTCTCTATCTTGGCCTCTAAATAATCAGTTTCCATACACTGCACATCTAAATCATTTTTCCTTTCATTTATGTCAAGTTCTTAATTAACTAAAACCTGCAAGCATGAGTTTTCCTCCATTATGGTTATTGACTTGGCAACTTCCTTCTCAATTAGTTTGGATAACTCTGAGGGGGTAATTCCAGGGTAGTATCTTCGGTATTATCTAATGACAAGTCTCAAGATCAAAAGGAAGTGAGCCATACACCTTCTGCACTTGCCTGTCTGGACAGCAAAGAAAGAAAACGTTATGTTTCTGCAACGGGAAGTGTACCTTGTATTATTTGCCAATGTTAACTACCTATGCATGTATATTCATTCACACGATATATATTTGAGTTGTTAGTATCTGGAAGTCATAAAATTAGGGAGAAAATTTATTAAGAAAATAGGGAGAGAAAAGGAGTGAGAGGAAAAATCTTCAGTTTTCACTAAAAGATTTTTAAAAAAGGGGCAAACTGAAACGAGGCTCCCCCCTAGTGGAGTATGAGCAGGCTAGATGTACATGGAGAAATTGCTTTTTGAGTTTGACTTGTCCTATATTTGGGCTTGAGTTAGGCATGATCGTTAGGGATGACAAAATTCTCTTTATCGTGTTGATCTATATATGTTCAATGGAGAGCCAATTTCTAGTATTTAAATCTAGGACCTCTTAGTTACAAGGTAATAATCTTATTGATATGAATCGACTCAGGATCATCTTGAATTCACAAAGTAATGAGGAAGTCGATCCTAATGGTAGAATCAAAGTTATCAAAGAAATGTGACCCTAATCGAGACATGCCTGTAGAACCAACACTATAAAGTTCTTAATCTAATAACAGAAAAACTCTTGTAATGGAGAAAACACTTAATTTCATATATGTAACTTGTTCCATTACATAATAAATGCTAAATATCTTTTAATATCTTCAAACTTCATCATCAAGAAAAGTGATCTATTTTTGTATAAATTCACTTTGTTTTGAACATTTCTTAACTTCCAAATTAGGTTTTGCAAAACTTGTTTTATCATCTTGGTCTTGTACATAGTCATGAGACCTTCAATTTCATACAAAGTGTCTTTATGTTGGTTTGTTGGGTTTCTATCATCATTCCCTTTTTTAAAAGGATTCGTCTTCATCACCTACATCAAACAAAGTGAAGTTAGTCACATTAAATGTTAAAATATGTCTTATGCTTTCCATCCAAATTATCACACTCACTAGTTGATAAAGGTAAGATATCTAGAGGCGTCAAAGGATTAAAATCATACACAACTTCAAAAGGAGAATAAGTAGTATAATGAATAAATCTATTGTAAGCAAATTTAACATGTGACAAACATTTCTTTCATCGTTTAAAATTCTTTTGAATGATAGCACGCAATAAAGAAGTAAATGTTTTATTTACAATTTTAGTTTGTCCATCCGTATGAGGATGTGCAATAATAGAAAATAAGAGTTTTGTTTCTAGCTTATTTCACAAAGTTTGTTAAAAATGACTTAGTAACTTTACATCTCTATCACTCACTATGGTTCTGAGCAATCTATGTAAAGACAACTTCAAAAAATAAATCAACAATATGTGTTGCATCATTGGTTTTAGAACATGCAATGAAATGTACCATTTTACTAAACCTATCATCAATAACAAAAATGCTGTCCTTTTCACTTTGAGATCTAGGGAATCCTAAAAAATCCATTAAAACATCAATCCAAGTTGATTAGGCACAAATAAAGGAATATAAAAACTATGAGACATGATCTTAGATTTAACTTGTCTACATGTAATGCACTTATTACAAATAGATTGCATATTATGTTTCAAGTCTTTTTAACTCCAAAATGTAGACTTTCTAAAGTCTTTTTAACTCCAAAATGTCTCATCAAACCACTACCATGAATTTCTTTAGCTAATATTTCATGCAAAGAATAAAGATACACACAAAACTTATTATTCTTAAACAAGAACCCATCTTGTTTATAATAGTCTCCAAAAGCATGTTTAGAACAAGAGTCTCATACTTAACCAAAATCCAAATCATTGACATACAAATGTTTCGTAATCTCAAAACCAAGTAACTTAGTTTGCAAAAAAGTAAATAATGCATACCTTCTACACAAGGCATTAGCCATAACATTTCTCTTACCATTTTTGTACTTGATCATATAAAGAATCATCTCAATGAACTCCAACCACTTGACATGTCTATTTTGAAGTTTGCCTTGAATTTTCAAAAACTTCAAACTTTAATGGTCATGATGGATTATAAACTCCTTTGACCACAAATAATGCTACCAATTCTGCAAAGTTCTTTCTAAAGCATACAACTCCTTGTGATAGGTAGGATAATTCAATGTTGCTCCATTAAATTTCTCACTAAAATATACAATTGGTATGCATTAACACTACACCTGTCTCGACACCAGAAGCAACACATTTAATTTCAAAAGCTTTATCAAAATTGGACAAACAAAACAAAGGTGCATTGTCAACTTATTTTCAACAAATTAAAATCTCTTTCATGCACATCATTTCATTTTAACACAACATTCTTATTAACAAGTTCATTCAAAGGTGCAACAATAAAACTAAAATTCTTCACAAACCTTTTATAAAAACTTGCTAGACCATGAAAACTTCTTACCTCATTTCATTCTTAGGTGCAGGTCATTCTCTAATTGCCTTTACCTTTTCTTCATCGACACTTATTCTTGACACTAGCTAAGCGGGAAGAGCTAGCCTTAAGCCTTAGTGAAAGGGGTTAACTAAGATCTCTTCCTTCTTCCCACAGACTGACTAAAGCACAAAGACCTACAGCTCTTCTAGCAATCGATGAAATGGAAGCTAGTTCTAGGGAAGTCAATAGAAGTTAGATTACCTAGTTTTGAGTTCTATTTGAACTAGTTTCCAAGGCTTGATTACTTCTGGGCTTGGGCTAACTTGGAGCTTACAACAAATCCCAAAAACACAACATATTCAAGGAAAAATGAACACTTTTTAAGATTCAAATATGATTTACTTTCTCTCAAAACATTAAGAACAACATGCAAATGATCAACAAGTTCATCAAAAGTCTTAATATAAATCAAAATATCATAAAAATAGACCGCAACAAATTTTCTAATGAAAGAACGCAAGACATAATTCATTAATCTCATGAAAGTGCTAGGTGCATTAGTTAAGGCAAATGACATCACTAACCATTCATATAAACCATATTTTGTATTAAAAGTTATTTCCATTCATCACTTTCTTTCATGTGAATTTGATTGTATCCACTTTTCAAATCAATTTTAGGAAACACACAATAACCATGCAATTCATCAAGCATATCATCCAATGTAGGAATAGGATATCCATAATTTATAGTGGTTTTATTGATGAGTCAATAGTTAATACACATGCACGATGTTCCATCTTTCTTTGGAACCAAGATCACGAGAATAAAACATGAACTAAGACTCTCTCTCACAAATTCCTTTTGTAACAATTCATCCACCTGACTTTCAATTTCCTTTGTATTTGTTCTATAGGCTAACCTATTTGGGATTGGAGAACTTGGAATGAGGCCAATTTGATGCTCAATATCTCTTAAAAAAGGTATTCCATGAGACAATTCTTCTTAAAAAACATAAGTGAATTTTTGTAACAAAAAAACAACTTCACAAGGCAAAGAATAATTCAAAATGTTAGTGAAGTAAATATATTTGTACATTAGTACAAGTAGTTTATTTCCTTTTAACAAAATACTTTCAACTTCTTTTTTCTTTGTAAATGCACTCATTTTCTTATTTTCTTCTTCACAATACTCATTTGTATTTTTCTCTTTCTTTTTCTTACTTTCACTTATATTTTGTTTTCTCTCTTTTTCTCGATTGCTCAATTGCTTTTCTCTCAACTTACACTCTTTTGTGATTCTAATTTGATATGCATATGAATCAACAGGTTTAAGAGGTGTCAATACATTGGTGTGCTAATTCATGGAAAAGGCATATGTATCCATCATGTGTGACTTTTCTATCAAATTGTCAAAGACGCCCCAGAAGTAGATGTCCAGAATGCATCGATGCAACATCACAAAGAACCTCGCCTTTGTATTTGCCAATGGAAAATGAAACTAGAACTTGTTTAGTCACTCTTATATCTCCATAGTCATTCAACCACTGAAGTCTATATGAATTATGATGCTTTTTAGTTAACAAGTTCAATTTCTCAACCAACAAGGTGCTAGTAACATTGATACAATTTTCACTATCAATAATCATGCTACACACCTCATCATTTATGTGACAACTAGTATGAAAAATATGCTTACGTTGCTCTACATCACCATTTTCCTTAGGTTGTATACTAAGAACACGCATTATAACAAGTGCATCTCATCATCACTTGAGCTCTCACTTTCTATGTCTTCATTATCCCTTACAATTATTGCTCTTTTATTTAGGCATTGAGAAGCAATATGTTAGACTCCTTGATGCTTGAAACACATGATATCACATGATCTAGAAGAGGTAAAATTTTCAGTTTTACCTTTAGGTGTAACAACTGAGTACTTTGCCTTCCCACCATCTTTAGGATTTGTATCACCTTTATTGTTTTTTCAATTTGACCTCCATGTAGAGTTAGAAGATGAAGCAAACTTGGAAGGGCCTTTTAATTTCATTTGCCTTTCCACCTAAATTGTTTTATGCAACAAATCCTCCATCTCCACACAATGTTGCAGCTCCACTACATCAGTTATTTCCTTCTTTAAACCTCCAATAAATCCTACCATAGTTACTTCTCGGTCTTCCTCAACATTGATTCTAATCATGGTTATCTCCATTTCCTTGTAGTAATCTTCCACACTTAGAACCTTGAGTTAAACTTTGTAATTTTATGTACAAGTTCCTATGATAATGACTTGGTACAAATTTTCTTCTCATGACAACATTTATTTCTTTCCATGAATAGATAGGCCTTTCTCCATTTTTACGCCTGCTAATCTAATCTTGGTCCTACGAAATACTAACATAATCAATAAATTCAACAATTGCTAATTTTACATTTTTCTCTTCTGAGTAATTATGACTATCAAACACATGGTCAACCTTTCTTTCTCATTCTAACAACAATTCAAGATCATTCTTTCCTTGGAATGGAGAGATATTCATCTTAATATTGCCCGAGTAGTTATCAACTTTGAGTTCATAATCTCGTCTCCTCCTTTCACTATTTCTCCTATTTGAGTACTCATGTCCTTCTTCCTCCTCATGATTTTTCCTAGGAGGGGTGCTAGACTTGGAAGTAGATTGTAAATCATTCAATCTTGTATTTAGAGTCTTGAATTGATCTTGAGCAACCTTCACGAACAACTTGAGTTCAACATTTCCCACCCCTTCTCCTCTACTCATGATTAAAGTGTTGTAAAAATTATGTTAGAAAAAAATTATCATCACACTTACACTCAATATGTTTTAGTCACTCATATTTTCGTTTAATTTGATTTTTTTCTCCCTGTTAGCCTCACTATTCTTATCTTTTACCACTCAATTTTACCTTATGAGCTTTTAAGTAAGAACCTTTAATGATGATTTTATACAAGAAGAAACAATAGAAAATGATGATATAATAACTTTGGAGAACAAAAATAATAGAAACAAAATGAAGAAGGAACTCAAGATTTTTTTTTTCTAATGAGACAAAATCAAAGAAAGGTGTATAAAGCTAACAAAGAAATAAGACCAAAATTGATACTTTGTGGGTAATAAAATATAAGATAAATTGACACTTTTTGTTTTGAAATCTTCTTTTGATTTTGTAATAAGTAATTTGAAGCAATAAATTGATTAACACTCAAAACCTTTTTTTTGTAACTTTTTTTCTTTCAATCTAGATTCTTTTTTTTCACAAATTTTACCTTTTTTTTGCATGAATTTTGGTGTTTTTTTTTGCTTTGATAATAGGATGGAAAAGGAAAAGCACAAAGAAAGATAACAAAAAGGAATAGAACAAAAAAAACTGAATAAAACAAACAAAATAGAAATAAAATAGATGGTTGAGATAATATAAGAAACAAACTATTACTAGAGAAATAAGAATTGAAAAAGACAAAGAAAGAAAGAATAAATAAAACCTCAATTTAAGAGTAAAAACTCTGATACCAAATGATATGAATCAACTTAGAATTGTTTATAATACGAAGGAACGAGGAACTTGACCCTAATTGCGATCTGTTAGTGGAACTAAAGTTATAAAAAAAAACATGACCCTATCTTAGACTTATTAGTAGAACCAATACTATAAAGTTGTTAACCTAAGAGCAAAGGAAAAACTCTCACAATGAAGAAAATTCATTCAGATATATAACTTGTTGTTCTCTATTACATAGGTTTTTAGTTATAGGGAATTAGAAAAACAAAAAATTGAAAACAAATCATAAACAAATGCTAATGTCATTTGAACTAAAAATAAGATAAGATAAGATAAAATGCTAATATCATATGAACTGAAGATAAGATAAAATAAACTTATAATCCAAATAAAGAAAATAAATTCTAAGATAAAATAAAAGAAAACATATCTTAATAATAAATTTTAAATATCTTCAAATTTCATCAACTTCTAGAAAAGTAACATATTTTTGTACAACTCATACGACCTCTAATCCACTTTGTTTTGAACATTTTTTAACCTTTATAATTAGGCTTTGCAAAACTTGTTTCATCAACTTGGTCTTGAACCTAATAATGAAATTTTCAATTTTATACAAAATATCTTTGTGTTGATTTATTGAGCCTCAATCATCACTTCTTGCATCAATGTTCGCTTTCCAAGAAGACTTATAAATGGTGTAAAAAATACTGACATATAATAGCGTATACATCCTACAAGAAAACTGGTGAGTACACATCTTGATGCTAATTAAAAAAAATCATCACGACAATCTCAAGATAAACAATTTTTATATAAAAAAATAACTTGTTTAAAGAGATTGAATAAATAAATAAATAACAACACATCTGACATTGGTTTCTTCTTAATGTGATTACTCATAATTATAAAACAACTCATTCCTATTTTTTTTAAAGATTTTTTTCTTTTTTCTTTTAAAGATGATCTAACTTCTCTAACCTTTTCTATCTTTTTTTTACTCTAAAACCAGAATTCGAGTTGCGTAATGGTTTTACTAATATCTCTATCACAAGACTGGATGAACATTTTTAGTAAAAGAGGATTGATGTTGACTTCTTCTGTGACACAAACCATCGATACCGACAACTTTGCTCGCTCCTAGCAGTTGGACTCCAACTTTTGAATGCTTACGTGTTGATGAGTTTGAGAAAAATTTAAACTCAAACTGATTCTGAGACTATGATTAGTGGTGTCGTTGAGGGGAAATATGGGAGGGGTCAATGACAAAGGAAAACGAGAGTATGAATATTAGAAAACTTGAGTCATTCATTCATCTCATGGTTACAAGTCAGACATGTTTAACCTCTTGACTTCACATAGCAACATTTCTCTTTGGCACTTCATCGAACATGTTATTAGCAGACCTCAATATTGCCTAGTTTGGTTATTATAAAATGCGATGTTGATAAGTCATCAAGTCCCTGTTACTTCAATTTGGAGAATAGCTTCGGTACAACCGCATTATTGGATATGATTTCATCAAAGAATACACAAGCAAACCAACTGACTCAACACTTATTAACTAACTAAACTATAATACATATACAAGTAGCTACATGGATAAACATCAAGAATTAAGATCTTAGTAGACATATAGCAACGACGAATTGCACTTACTCATGTGCAATGGCCAGCATGAAGTTTTGTTGGTGCTCGTCAAATGTGAATTATACTGGTGCGATGAAACTTAGGAATTTTAAGAAGGCCAAAAGGAAGTTGTTCATGTTTTTTATTCAATCTAAGTCTATTTTGATTTACTACTTCCCTAAGTCTATTTTGATTTTTCTTTTAAGTTTTTCAAGGTTATAACAGTGATTAAGAATAATTTAATTAGTATAAATTTAGATAAAAACTTTTTTAATTATTCAATTATTTTTTGTTATAAAGTATCAATAATAAATATATTTTATGATTAATGTATTTTTTAATATAAATATTAATTAATTTTTTAATTATATATTTGATAAAAAATAATTTAAAATAATTAAAAGAACTATCATTTTAAAATAAAAATAATAAATTAAAAAATTATTATTTAAAAAGGAGTAAATACTCTTTTAGGTTCTCTTTTATAAATAAAATATCAATTAATTTTTTGTTTTTAAACGTAAATAAATTTTAATTATTTTTATTTTATTTAATATTATTTTTTTAAAAATATTATTT
>JAMLFT010008541.1:0-13603 GCA_026544285.1 Pachyrhizus erosus | reverse complement strand
TATTTTATTTTAGTTTCTATATTATCAAGTAACATGTTAAATGATGTTAAGAATGACTTTGATAATTCAATAATTTATCACGTCTTTTTTAATAAATTATGTTTTTAAATTTTTATTTATTTAAAATAATTAATAACTTAAAACTAATTAATGAAAAATTTTACAATATAATTTAACAAAAAAATTACATATATTTTGTCATATTTTGTTATGATGCTACAAATCATTCTAATGTTAAGATCATTATTACATTATCATTTAAAAAATAATAAAAATTAAAATTAAAAAATTATTTAATAACAAACTAAAATAATTTTTTTTTTTTTAAATTAAAATAAAATAAAAAGTTTAAAATAATAAAATAAAAAATCTCTATTTTTCATATATCAAATACATATTTAAACTAAATTAAAAAAAAAAACTATTTACCAGGACTAAAATCATATATATATATGTAAGTCCTAATTTTTTTTATGTATGTGTCAAAACATACACCTTAAATTTTCTCATTAAATTACTTTTACTTCCTTTACCGTTAATGACGAGCTTCATGAACCAAAGATTCGTGCGTTCATGCAGCCTTGTAGAGAGGTTCGACTGTGAGAGAACACGTTGAAGCACTACCATCACACATTCACTTCCCAAAACTCATACTATTATTATTATTATTATTTTTCTTTTGGCTTTTTAATTCTTTTGTTTTCAACTCCCTCAAAATCAAAAATTAAAAATTAAAAATCAAAAAGCAGTGTCAGAAAACATCATTAAAATGTCCCAAGATTCCCTTAATGGGGTCCACTTATCTGCCCCTGTGATTTCGCACGTTAATATTTAATATGTTGTAGCTGTATAATATAAATCCAACGTTTTGTCCTGTTCAATTTTGTGGCATACATTAAAGTCTATGTTTTGTTTCGTTTAGAGCAATTTCTGTTTCAATGGACCATACCGTTCTGGGTCTTCTCAAACTTCGAATTAAGAGAGGTATCAATCTTGCAATTCGCGATGTTCGTGCCAGCGATCCTTATGTCTTAGTCAACATGGCTGATCAGGTTTTAATCTTGCAATTTCTAATTTTTTTTTTGTGCTTTTCTTTTATGGTGGATTTAGTGAACTGGGGTTGTTTCTTTTGAGAGATGATGGGAAATTGAACTGCTGCTGTTTTAATCCCACTATTTCTTGAACATTTTCTATGGGATTTTTATGGTGCAATGCGTTTTCTTAATAATATTATATTTCTTTTGTGAAAAATATATTTATGGATGCCCTTTACACTTTTTTTCGCAGAAAGCAAAGAAATATTCCAATTTTTTTTTTGTCTGAATAAATATCTTTCTTGGATATATATATATATATATAAGACTTAAATACGAATTTATTTATAAAAAATAGAATTTTTAATTTTAATCTTTCAGAATTTTTTTATTTTTTGTTTGAGTATTTGTTATTTTTTATAATAACCTTAACAGCTTAATAACCTCTTAAGCTGTTAAAAAATATGATAAAACAGTTATATATAATGTTTTTCAGTTATCAAATTTATATTTAATTCTCTGTATAATATAATTGGCATAATCGTATGTAAATTCATGAACAAGAGACAAAATGTATCTCTGGCATGTGTGGTATAAATTATTTGTTGTGATTGTCATTATTACTGTTGTTTTTGTTGTACTTGTCGTCAATTTAGGATTTGGCAGATTATCTTTAATGAAAGATCAATTGTGGCCACGACTAAAGATAAAATTAGCTTTGTAACAAATGTTTTAAGAGTGAAATGTTTTGTGATTTGTGCTTTTGAAAAATCATATTTTATATCCTGTTGTGTAACAAGTATTAGATGTGTGATAAAAATTCATGAACAATTAAGATCCTTGTATTAGAAGGTGATATATATCTGTGAACTTACTGGCCAAAAAGTTCAGGTGAACTTTGCAAAACTGTAAGCATAACTCAGAAGCAGAGAATGTAAATTAGAAAATAATCAAAACATCAACATCTCCATGAAGAAACAAATGTAAAAAATAACTTGTCCCCAGGACTGAATGTGGGGAACTAGCTTCTGATGGCAAAATCATCCTCCTGCATAGGTTGTAATTAGTTGTCTCTTAAGCATGTTATGTTGTCCAGGTTTCAATTCCTGAATGTACGGAAAAAACTTTGATGAGGGAGACAATATCCACTTTGGTGATTTCTACTCTTCAAAACAGAATGAGTATTTGACTATCAGTTTTAAGATATTCTTAGAGTAAACCAAACAAAATATCCTCCCAAGTGATTTCTTCCACTGATTTCCCTTTCAATTGCACTAGCCACTGAATGGTTCCTCTTCTTGTTTCTTCACCTTACACATTGCTAAAACTTGTTCCAGTCTACTGATTCCACCAACTCTACATCCATATACATAGACAGCATAGGTGTTAGTGTTACTGGTTTAGTTCTGATGGCTCTCTTGAGTCAGACACATGAAAAATAGAATGAATTTCAGAAATTCTCAGGATGTTGCAACTTGTAAGAAACTAACTTGAAAGGGGCCATAGTATCTAGAAGCTAACTTCTGATTTATACTCCTAGCCACAGTTTATTGCCTATGAGGTCTGAGTTTTAACTGAGGGTATCTATAGGGCAGACACCGGACACTGATTGGACCTTGTTCCAACAGCAAATTAATACTCCCTGTGTCCCATAGTAACTGTCAAACTAGGTATTTTTAAATAAATAATAATAATAATAAATAAATGAAAGAGAATAATAATTTTATAAAATTTACTTTATAATTGTTAATTCATTTTTAACTTTTACTGTCCATCATTAATATTACAAGGATATAAGTAGAAAAGAATAATTAATATTATATTGAAAAACTAAAATAACAATTATTTTAAAATTATTTTTTTGTTTTTATACGACAATTATTGTGAGATGGAGGAGTAGCATAATCAGAGCTTCTTTGGGGAGGTAATCCCTTGGGTTCTTGG
Source organism: Pachyrhizus erosus (assembly GCA_026544285.1). NCBI lineage: Eukaryota > Viridiplantae > Streptophyta > Magnoliopsida > Fabales > Fabaceae > Pachyrhizus > Pachyrhizus erosus. The sequence goes on along the minus strand of JAMLFT010008541.1, from coordinate 10,625 downwards.
CACCCTTGAAAATAACTTGCAACTCCTCTACTTGAGCTTGTTGATCTTCACTCATCCTGGTTTTGTCTTGCTTGCGACACTGCACCTTATATTTGCAAAGGCTAAGTTGGCCAAGTATACTCTGTAAAGATGTAGTATGATACTATGATGTTGGCTTCTCCCACCCCTGTAGTTCCACTCCTTTGCCCTTCTGTTGGAATCTCTTAGTTATTTAGGATGTGTTTGATTTTTATTTTAATAAGTTATTTCAAGTTTTTAAAATACAACTAAACAAAGGTTGTTTAGAAAGTTGGTAGAGGGTAGTGTAAGGCACAGAAAATGGAGTTGAGAGAGAAGTTGAATCAAATGAAAACAGAAGATGAGAAAACATCTCTCCACTGTTTATGTTTTTGTTTTTAAAACACTTGCTTTGAAAATGATTTTAAAAATGTATAGACGTTGAATGAATGATTGATTGCTTAATAGTGTGGCATTGTTTTAGAAAACAGATTTTAAAACTAAAAAATATCACTCTGCATTTAAGCTTTAGTTCTTCATAAGGAGTTATTATTGACAAACCACAATATCAACTTAAACAGGCCAACTACATAGCTGTGAAAAATTTTGAGGAGAAAATTGAATGTAAGTCATAGGTTCTGTTTTCATTCCATTCCCTTTGATTTCTGTAATTTTTCCGTCTTGAAGATGAAGGAGCGTGTTTGTCATAGGGAATTTTATGTAATAAAGCCCATCTAATTAAATTTAGAATCTTGCTTATTATTGAAGAATCTCAAATTCATGTTTTCAATCAAAGTTATTTTGTAAAACACTTACTGGATCGTTAAATCAATGGGTATGAAGATTTATCTGATAATTGATGCAGAAGCTGAAGACTCGTGTTGTGAAAAACAACTGCAATCCTGACTGGAATGAAGAATTGACCCTTTATGTAAAGGACATTAAAACACCAATTCACCTGGTAAGTTCTGATAGCAGAAAAAAAAAAAATTGTCATGTACTAACAAAAAATGTTTGTCATTAAGGCCTATCTATATTGATATAGACTTTAATTGGATAAACTTCTTCATAAATAAATCCTTGTAAGATGAAAAAATAAGGAGGTTAGATGAATTGAGTTTTTCTCATAAATTAAAATCAATTTAAGCATTTTAGCTTTTATAGAATGTCTTCCATCTAACCTCTTCAAAAGCTGAGGTGATAAGTTGATTTTAATTTATAAGAGAAGTAAAATTTATTTTATTTTTCTATTTTCTTCACCTATAAGTGTTTATAGAAAAGTTTATCAAATAGGTTGATAGTCTTTGTCTAATGGAAATAAAATCATTAATATAGACTTTGTGCATCTACACTATGATGCATTGATGATACATATCAGTTTCTCATACTGAATTGTCTATTAGCATATATAATCTATGGTACTATTTGATCAAACCTCCGAAGCCTATATTAATAGTTCAATTTTTTATGGATAAAAGACTATAATAATAAAGACAACCCTTCATCTAGATCATTGCAAAGAATTGACTCTTATCCTTCTAGGTCATTCTTTGTACCACCAGAAGAATACCCCAATTATTGTTGATGGCTTTAGCATTTTGATATTCTGTGCAGACGGTTTATGATAAAGACACTTTCTCTGTGGATGATAAAATGGGTGACGCAGAGATAGACTTAAAACCATATGTTCAGTGTAAGCAAATGGAGTTGGGCAAGCTCCCAAATGGCTGTTCAGTCAAGAGGATTCAACCAAATAGAACTAATTGCCTTGCTGAAGAGAGCACCTGCATTTGGAAAAATGGAAATATTGTCCAAGAAATGTTTTTGAGATTGAGAAATGTTGAGAGTGGGGAAATAGTTGTGGAAATTGAGTGGGTTGATGTTATTGGTTGCAGGGGCTTATCACAGGTAGAACTTTAAGTGAGTTTCCATCCTTAAGGTTGTTAAAATGAAGCATTGAAAGCTTGGATGCCAGCTTCAACTTAATGTAGTGGTAAGTTAATATATTGTGATGTAACCTTTGTGATACTAGTGTTGAGTGTGTAATCCTATGTTGACACTAGCTTCTGTATTTTATCTTCTGAAGTGAGATATGGGTAATTAGCAACTTCTTGAAATATTTAATTAGGGGATAATTGATCTTTTTTTATATTAAAAAATTATACCTATACTTCTAGTACCTTTCTATATATACACTTAATTTTTAAAGAGTAGTTAGTGTTATTAGTTGTGTAACAATAATATGCACAAAAGGTAGGCAAGTACAATTTTAATTTTAATAAAAACGATATGGCTGTAATTAGCTCTAACATCAAGAAACATCAATATAATATTAATTAGCTCTTTAATTATTAGTATTTGGTTTGATATAGACAACATGGGCGGGCACAAGGAATTAAGTGTTCAAATAATGCTTTTGGAAAAGGAAGTGGCTTAATAAGAATGAAGTTCTTATGACATGATCAAAATGTTTCTTGTAAGTTTAAATTTTCATACTTAATTAACCTACTTGTGGTTACTTATGAGCCAATTAATAAGGTTTATTGTTTGGCCAACTAAGAAGTATTTCATGCATTACATAAATGTTTTTAAATTCAAGTTCAATATTAAAAAAATATCATCATTTTTAAATAAAAACAAAATGGTGCATTTTGAGAATAAGATAGATGTCTTTTTTTTGGGAACAATATAAAGATGTCTTCACTAGTATTATAAATAGTGAGGATCACATTATATTAAATGGCATCTTTATGTCAATTAAAAAAATAAAGAGAAAAATATGAACTTGGTTTGAAATGGCGATGGCAATGAAACTATGTGGTGTACTATGTTGTCAAAGTAATGGGCCATTAATTTTGGAAGTTATCTATGTTTAAGGGGTAGATATTATTTTGTGCAAGGTGATGTAATTATGGTAAAATTGATGATTAATTTGTATTTTGTATTAAGTTATTGTAATTCATGTTTCTTTTTTATTTTTGTAATCAAAATTGTTTTCCAATATCTTACAAGCTAGTCTCTCTTAAATTGTCTTCTGCTTATAAAACACGAAATTCATAAACAAATATTTGAGATATTAATACATTATATTTTTTACATGAACTCAAAGTATTCTCTAACCAAAAGCTAAAAATTCATCCTAGAGGGATTTTACATTATCATCATCAGCATAGAACCCCATAAAGAAATTGTTTATACAATCTTCAAAGGCTCCATTTATTCATATATCTATATAGAAGTAATAGCAATACACACTTTTGACACATTATTATTAGATAAATTACGTGTTGGTCCTATATAATTACATGTGCCCATTCAATCACCTACATGAAATTCATCTAATAATAAAATAAATGTGCTGAAAAGTGTATATTACTAATATATTTTAATATTTATGTTGCACGATTAGAAGCTAAATCCACATCAAAGGTTAACCTTTGACTAGATTTGCATCAATGTCTCTAATGATATTAATGATAAATTGTTGGTATTTCTTTGGTGGAGGAGTGTCATCATTAAGCTTCTCATATTCTATTCTTAGTTTCAATATTCCATTCTCAACCTTCAGGATGACCTTATAGCTTTTGTACATTTCCAACGCATTTCCTCCCACAGCAACATAAGTTATTATCTTGTTGACTTCATCTATTATAAACTTTTCTTTGAATATTTCCTCTTTTCCTTCTGTGTTAACAAAGAAGAAAATCATAAGCTCTATTTGGATGAATGACAAATTAAAGAGAATTATACCCACTTCTTTTCATATAGATTATGCTATATATAAAAGATTCCATGTTAGTTAATTAGAAATAATCTTAAATACAACTTTTAAAGTAAAGCGTCAACAATTTTTAATTATATAATAATTCATAAATGTGAAAAACATCTCTACCGTTAATGAATTTTAATTGAATTAAAAAAATAAACATAATAAATAAGAATGCGTCAAGCATAATTTGCATATTTAATTAATTTAACTGAATAATAATAATAATAATAATAATAATAATAATAATAATAATAATAAAAATAATAATTTAGTCATTAAAAATTGTGATTCACTACTCCTTTAATTCCTAGAATTAATGAAATTCAAAATAGTTTTTGAAATTGTAATAGTCACTAACTTTAGTTTAGAATTATATTTATACGTGACTTAAGTAATGATATTAATATATATTTAAAAATTAAAATAATAACAAATAATTAAATTCATAAAATTAGATTAAAAACAAATAATTTTGGAGAAAAAAATAACTTCGTTAAATTTAAAGACTAAAATAATTATAAGTGATAATTTCATAAACAAAATTAACTATTTATTCTAATAATATTAATACCTATGATATACTTCCAAAGCTTGACAGAGCCAGTAGTGTCCCAATTGCCTTCATGAATCTCAACACCATGCACCTTTTCACTCTGTACATTATTTGGAATGTGCTGGTTTTGGCTTTTGAGGAACTTATAGAACTTTTCAGGACATGATTTTAGTTGCACCCTTTTCTCAAGGACACAAATTTGAGCCATGTCTTTCGGATATTAAGCTGTACTCAACAATTTCACTGAATAATTCTATACCACCTCAGGTTGAGGACTGCTTAATTCTAATCTGTTAAGTATATATAGAAGTTGTTGAGAATATGCTATTGTACCCTTTATTTATTTATATTTTTGCATGAGCTCTTAAACTATTCAAAAGTTCACAAGTTGAGGAATATGTTCTAATCTGCACCATATATAGATGTTGTTGAACCAAAAATTGAATAAGTGGTTTGAGATTTGGATATTTTAATTAAGGTCTTAAGTTTGATTTTTAACTTAAGTTGGAAGTTATAATGGAATATATCACTTTATTTTAAAATAACCAATTTTGAAAAAACAATATTAGTTGAGTATTAAGTAGAAGTTTGTATATTTATTGATTACATAATTTTTTTTAATAATTATACATTATTAATATAAAATATTTTATAATATTATTCCATTACAATTGAATAATTATTATAAAAATAAAAAACTTATAATACATAATCACATGTAATTGAATAAAAGAACTTTATTCTCTTACTATATATATATTTTTATTTTATTTTTTTGTTGAAACTGTTACAGTTACTATCATTTATCTGCAGACCAGTGTTATTCTATCTACTGTGGTATTGGGATTTGAAAACCCTTAGTTTGGATCCACAAGGAAGGAACATAGCTAGTAGGGACGAGTGAATAATAATGATGGAAAAGGCAAAATTACTTTTAACACGTAAAAATTTATTCAACACTTAAAAAGTGAGAGAAAAAAGAAAAAATTATAAATATGATAAATAATATGATGTAATAAAAAATAATATAATAAATATTAACGAGACATTTTTTAAAAAAACTTAAATATCTAAAAATCATTGCTCATGAAAAAACATTTTGTACATTACCATTCTAATAATTTGACTCTTTTCAAGAGTAAGTTATGATTAATTTAATAAGAAATTTTTTAGTTGAAATTGTTGATTGAAAAAGTGGCTATTAAAATAAAATATCACTATAAAACTTAATAATAATGATAAAATATCAACAATATCAATATTAGTAACAAAAATTATTATTAGTCACAAAAAAAATGTCACTACTGTTTTAATTTTTTGTAACAAATTATAATAAAATACTATAATAAATAATAGTAAATTTTATTTTTTAATTAACATAATAATTTTGTATTGAATCATCTTTATGTATCAAACACTTTAGATGAGTCAAATTTTTTATATAATTGTATAAATAACGATTATTTGTACATTTTACAAAGACTTTTAAATTTGGATAAATATAAATTACGATCTAAGAGTATTTAAATTAAGAATAATATGTAAAATGACTTTAATAAATAAATAAATTTGAAATGTAAAAAGAAAATTAAAAATAGCATGTTTAATGCCTTAGAGGGAAGACATTGTAACTCTAAGATTGAATCACTTTTACAATAGTATACTCTAGTTTAATATATTAAAGTGAACTTAAAAAATAATTTAAGAATATTAGTAATTCAAAATAGGAGAAAATGAGAAATCTTAGTGTGAGAAGAAAATTTAAAATTAATTAATTTGAAAGCAGAAGTAGTTAATAAATGACTGATAAAAAAAGAAATTTTAGCATAACAAATTTTAAAAAAAAATTAAGGATTTTGAAAAAGAAAGCTTTAATAAAATATTTCCCACCAATGAAACTACATGTGAAAATATAGTGCTATAAGAAATTATTTCATTATAAAGAATTTATTATAAAGTATGGATTAACAGTACAATTTTATTATTAGATAATTAACTTATTGTTATTTTACAAATAAATTTGATTTTTGATGTATATTTAAGAACCAATTTGTTATCACATTAGAGATAAAACGGGTTACATTGTTTATCACGATTCTATTTCATTTAAGGATTACTTGACTTTGATGAAAAGAAAAAAATTAAGTAGATGGTCATGTAAGTTTTTTTTTTTTTTTAAGAAACTTATTAAGTTTAATAAGCAAACGTACTTACAAATAGAGCAAATTGTGCTAATTTTTTTAAGTTTTCTGAAATTTCATAATTTTTTTTTATTTTTAACATTTATAGTCACATATCTTATAGAAAGGCATAATATAATATGTTTTAAATAGTTAAGGAGGCTAATATAATATATAAGAGGATGTCAAATTATATTTTTTTAAACAATTAAAAAGGATAGTGTAAAAGTAAAAGAAGAAGTTAGTGTAATTTAATAATATATAATTATTTTAACAATTAAATTAATATTTTTTTTATTTTAGTAAGTTTTAATGTTTATAAAATACAATCTATTTTTGTATTTTTAACCATTTCTAAAGTGATAAATGTTAAAATTCATTAGGGTTGACCTAATGATGAGAGAGTTTGAATAGTGTATACAAGATCTTAGGTTCAAATTTTGTTTTTGCCATTGTACACAAAAAAAAAAGTGATAGATATGTTAGCTTGCAATTTTTTTGGTTTGTTTAGTGATAAACTCATTAACTTATAAATTTATTGATTTTTCTAATAGTAGACACATTTACATGTAAATTTATTGGCCTATTTTATGATAGTTCTATCAATTTATTTAGAGACTTAATCTTTAAATAAGTTAATAGGCTGAACTAGACTTATATAAAGGTCAAATAAGACCAAAAATAAGTTTATAACAAGCTAACAAATCAAACTTAAAAGGCATAGGTTAAACTTGAGCATGTCTTAACTTCACCTTTATTTTTACTCATAAAGAGACAACTTAGTTTAAAATATAAATTAGATCAATTTTAAAATTTTTAAAATAAAAATAATGATATCAAAACTTTTCAACTATAAATATAAATCAATTCATTCAAATATAAAAATTAATTATAGGACTTAAATATGTTTTTCATACCTATAAAATAGTCTATTTTGATTTTACTAAAATTAATAATTTTTTTATTTTAGTATCTCACATTTTTTTTTATGTTTGATTTTACTACATATTGCTAGTCTGATTCTATTAATTAGTGACATGACAAATGGTTTGTAAGAAAATTAAACAAAAACATTGTCCAACAACAACAGAAAAATGTACATCATATATTAAAAGTTGACCTTATTATTTTTTATTGAATTTTTCTATTATTAGTGAACAATTTTTCTTATTGGATTTTTCTACATACTATGTTTGTCACATATCATGCATTAAAATTTGATGTTATTATTTTTATTTTTTTTGTTATTGCTAAACAATTTTTTCTAGTTAAGTTTTCCTACAAATTATCTGTCACGCCACCACTTAACAAAATCATACTAATAGTAAGTAGTAAAATCGAACATAAAAAATGTGACGTAATAAAATTAAAAACATTGATAATTTAAGTAATAAAATCACAATTACAGATATGAAAGATATATTTAAGCTTGATTTAAAATATGATTCCTTGTTAACCATCAATCTTATTATTCTTACAATAGATGTTTGAATTTAAGAGAAAAGATGAATTTGGTTTGAGTTATAATAGAGAAATTTCTAAGTATGAATAATATATATAAAAATTTTAGAATTTTTTTTATAAAAGTCAATAAATTTATCGTATATAATGATTTGTGATTGGATGATAATATAAAATTACTTTACACTAATTAGTTTATAACTTATTTTCTCTAAATTTTCTAGGTAATCTCCCTCTCTCTAACTTATTTTTTATATATAATGTAAGTGGTGAGACAGATTTTTTTTTTTTAGATGAAAATGACAAAGGTAAATATTATTCATTAGATCTTATTATGAATTATTAAGATTTTTTAAAAATTTACATGACACTTTTGAGTGACTTTAAATTTTGATTGAATTTTGTGTATGATTATATAGTCTAAATTTATTCTTCTCATTCTCACATAAAAAAATTATTTTTACAAAAATATGCCTCTTATATGTGTTGTGTATATGTATATGGAGATAAGTTTGGACCATATTATGTGTGTATATGTTTCTTATATATATGTTGTGACAAGTTTTGTAAATACACATTACTTAAATTGAAGTAAGATAACATTAACAAGAGGTCATAACAACTCAAAAAGAAAATTGGAGAAGATACAACACCGCAAGTTGCATATTTGAAGTACCTTGTATGTATTTATTGTACAAGAATGAGAATATTATAATAGATGAGTGGCTACGAAAGACTATATTAGAAAAAAAAATCATTAGAAAAAGATATAGTTCTTATTAGATAATTAGAACATATTAGAAGATCCTTAAAAGCACCACGGTTTATTTGTATACTTAATATAAGACAAAAAAATATAATGTTTTATGATCCATACAATGAAGTCTACCTAATAAAAAAAAATGCTCAGTTGTTTAATTTATGCGACATCTAATTTTTCAACTCAACTTTTTCAATATTTGTTAAATTGGTTTAGTTTCATACACCCATATCCATGATCATAAAAGTTGATTAAGAAAAATCTCCAAAAATAACAATATTATGACTTCAACAAATAATTAATGTTCGTCAGTAATATCAAGTTTTGAACAATTCAAGACTTGAAGCTATAAATCATCTCCCATATAGAATATTTTGTAACCTACAATACCTTCACCAAAGATTTTTATTTTTATTTTTTATTCTGAAATACACACAGATAATTTATACATGAATCATGTGCAATACACTGGGTCATTCCCTAGATGCCCATTATTTTTTTTTCTTTTTTGAAGGTCCCTAGATTCCCATTATTAACAGTTACATTATTAGAATCGAATATATGTTTAGTTTTATTTTGTTAATATGGCATATAGTAAGAGCACGAGCAAAAAAAAATTTGAAAGATAACACAATGCTGATTTTTTTATATAGTTTATTGGTTAGTTGTTAAAGGAATATGTGCTTAAAGATGTAGCCCTAATTTGTACCACCACTAGTAGAAGTATTTTTCTTTTTAAGATTCTGGCTAGGATGAAGATGTACCCATAGGGAAAATGAATGTATTTGTCAATAATTCATCAAACCTATCAACATGTACAATTCAATTCAAAATTTCAATTGTTAAAAAAAAATACTTAAATCTCATTAGATGATTCATATAATTAAATGATTAGATATTAACTTATTCAATCTCTTATTTTCAAATCTAATAGTGCTTAATTAACAGTTTATATATATTAAAATGAATTCAACATAACTTTTTTTCTTTTGTATTTGAATTTCTTTCAAATTTATTAAAAAAATAGATTAATTTTTCTTACATTAATTTTAGTATTTATTTTTAGAAGTATTTATAGATTTAAATAACAAATCATCATAAACCAACTTAAATACTATGTGACTACTTCATTCAAACATGATATCCTTCAATTTGGGTAATAGAATTTTAGTTTAAATTACCTTTTGAACTTAATAAACTTGATTCAAATCAATGTTATTCATTGATCAAGTTGACTCAATTTAAATTTAAAAACAAAATATGCAAATTAATCCAAAAATAAAAATATTTAAATTAGTTTAAATAATTAATTTGACTAAACTTGATTCAAATTGATCCATGTATACTCCTAATTATTCATAATAGTTTAAATTTTAAAATAATTATTATTTCTAAAAATCAATGTGCTAGCTATTAGGTGGGCATGTGCCTCCTGCCTTATGTTAGCTATTTCTAGTACTAGCCAACTTAGATCTGGCCAAATTGGTTGACTGTAATTGATTTGGATCTGAGTCAAAACTACCCACAAATGCATACTCTCTTTAACTTTTATTTTTTCTCTTAAAAATGACAATTATTAATTTTATTTATTTATTTATTTATTATTGACTTCTTGTTGATATTGTTATGTTGGGAGTATTGGTTGATAGTAGCTTAAGTGAGTTGTGATTGTGAGAAATTAAATTAGTAGAGTGACAAAGGCAGAGAGAGGAATGGGAGAGGGGAGAAGGGGAGAGAATATTAAAAAGTTATAAAAATCACTTATTTTTTAAAAATATTTACTTGTAGATGGATGAGGAAAATATTTTCAAATAACATAAGAATTATTTAACTTTTTAAAAATATTATATGGATGAATGTGATATCTATTTATAAAAAGGTTAATAGATGGATTTGATAATTTTT
>JAMLFT010008540.1:0-13552 GCA_026544285.1 Pachyrhizus erosus | reverse complement strand
TTTATTTATTTTTATTAAATGTTAAATATAAAATAAAATTTTATATTTTATTTTGTCTCATTCTAATAAGTTATATCCTATTTTGAATAAAAAAATAACTAAAAAAAGATTAAAAAAAAAACAATTTCACTTCTTTTAATTAATATATTAACTATATTAAAAGAACGTGATTTTCTTTCTCCAGTTAAGTTTTATTATAAGGAATATATATATATATATATTGTAAAGTCTATAATATTCTTTTCATATTAATTTTTTTATTTGTATAGTTAGTCACATGATATTATTATGAAAATATTTCTATTTATTTATATCTTTATAAGCAATGTTGTTTATGTGGGTCACTGATAATGAAAATAATTTTATTTTAATAAAAAATAATCTTTAATATTACTAGATAATTCTAATTCTTAATTTTTAATGTTTTACTTATTTTTAGTTTGTGAAATTTAATTTTAAGTAAGTTGTTGCAGTCAATAGATCACATTTATTTTAGGTCCCATGTGTTGTCTACTATCTTGATTTAATGTTAGAAGACATTAAAACGATAACAAAAGTGAAGAAGACTTTCAAAGAAGAATTAGTCTTGTGGGATATATTTATAATCACTATTGGACATTAAATATTATGAAAAGGTTCAATAAAATTGAATTAATTAGGTATGGAATGACAAGGTTTGTCATAAACATTCTTACATCATAAAGGTTGCATATTAAATAAACATCCTTAGAAAGATGTCAACTTTTGATGATTGGCTTAAGTCAAAGGCAACCAAGGAAACTAAAGGAAAAAGAGCAATTGACATAGTGTTCATACCTACTTTATGAGATCAATTGTGCATGTTTTGTGGCAAGTAAATATGTGTGTGTGTGTATGAGAAAATGTATTGAAAAATAAGCTCACCAAAATGGATTCAAAGGAAAAAAAGAAGAAGTATAAGGAGATGTTTGTTATAATTGATAGAATATGGGAATGCCAACTCCATCACCCATTGCATGCAGTAGGTCCTTATATCAATCACAAATACTTTATGGTATTTTAAGTCTTGAAAATAATTTAGAAGTGATGGAAGGACATTATAAGTGTATTCAAAGGCTATATGCAAATCAATAAGATGAAGATAAGGTAAGTAGTGAGTTGTCAATTTATAGAAAAGTTAGATTCCACTTTAATTTGTTTATGGAAATAAGACGAATGTTTAAATTAGTTCTTGGTAAGTAAAATATCATTTTATAATTGTAATGATCATTATGTAATTATGTAATTATGTAAATAACAATGCTAATGAGTTGTTGTGTTTGCAGCATAATGGTGACAGAATTTGGATCAAAAGATCCATATTTACAAAAGATTATCATTAAAGTGTTGAGCTTAACTTTTAGTTTGTGGAGATGTGAGAGGAACTAAAGTGTCTTTGAGCATGTAAGTAATTTCTCAAATTACTTTATTTTTCATTTTAAAGAGTTTCATGTAAGAATGTGAAACTAACATTTTTTTTTTTAATATAAAATAGGTTCATTCAAAATAGATAAATAGAATTGAGCATCAAAGGTTGTAGGATTTGGTATACATAAAATATAACTAATTACCTAATAAACATTTTGATTGCAAAGATGTGACCAATTTCATTGTCCTCAAGGTGGTTGATGAAAGTAGTGAATAGGTATTAGGATTTAGGAGAAATGATCAATGAAGATGAAGGTGTTCAAGAAGATGAATTAGTGTTTGACAATTTAACTTAGAAGTTGTGGCAGCTGCTATTAAGGTCGAAGAGCCTATTACATATATTAGGAAGCATATAGGAGCAAAGAGTGCAACTATAATTTTTAGTTCTAAACTTATTAGAGGAAGAAATTAGATATTAGTGCAAGAAGAGGAAGATGGTGATGAAACTGAAAGTAAAGAATTAGAAGAACAACTCTACAACAATAAAAATAATGAAGATGAGGGTGCAATGCTAGACATTACAACCAAAGACAATGATATTTAAATATTTTTAGATTGTTAATTCCCTCTAGTTTTTAAGCCTTTAACTTTCTTTTTATTTGCATGCAACAATATTGTTTATTGTTATGGACATAATTATTTAATTGTTATTTTGTTGATTGGAATTAGACTTATTCGTTATGAAAGTTAATCAAAATATATTTTTCATTTTTGGTGTTATTATCGTATAATGTGTGTGCGTGTGCGTGTGTGTGTGTGTGTGTGTGTGTGTATGTATCTATGTATGTATGAATGTATGTATGTATGTTTATATGTATGTATGTTTATATGTATGTATGTACATCCCACTACCACTATCTCGATATAGCATTTTTGAAGGGCGATTATTTTGTCTTGCTATCCACTATTGACTTGATTATGGTATTGCTGAAGTATTTTTCAAGGTTATATTTGAGAATGTATTTTAACTAGGTTTTATCTTTTTTCCTAGATGAAAAACTTACTTAATTATTTGTTAAACAAACATTATTAGTAGCTTTTAACGCTTTTAAAACACTACTTCAAGTAATATTTTTTTTATATATTAATATTTAACTTTTAACTTTTATATTTATTTTCTTTTTTCCTTAAATTTATTACTTTTTTTTAATATTTTCTTTATTAAATAAGATTTTATTATATTTTCTTTCTTTTTTTACACTCATAATATAGGATTTTTATTATTTTTATCTTTTTTTACATGAGATAGGAGATTCTTATATTTATCTTTTATTGCATAAGATATTGATAATGATAAATAATAAGTTTATTGTATTAGATATTTTCATATTATATTATTTATAATATTTTTATTATTATTTTAGTTTATACTTTATTATAATGATATTATGAAATAATCAATTTATTTTATTTTTATTATTTTTTAATATTTTAATATTAAATTATTTTATTTCAACCATTATCGTACTGCATCCCTAATGAGAAGCCAAATTCAGTTCTCTTTAGTTCACCCCACACTATCTTAATAACTATTATTGTACACTCAAACATTGTCCATTGCATTATAATATCATCAGGGGACACTTGATAATATCCCAAACAAGGAGAGTGTTAGCCATGTTGGTAAGCCAATAGAATTCAAGCTTTATAATCTAAATTAAAATCCATACGAATAAATATCATATTTTGCTGGTTCCAAACATCTAAAATAAGAGGCAATGTAGTATTGTTTTTAATTTTCCTATTATTTACTTTCATTACTTGCTATTTTCCTCCTTTTAATTAATAATATCATAATTATTTTATGAAATTTAGTTTTCATTTATTCAGGACGTTACATGCTCCATACTTCTTTTTAAGTGTCTCCTAAACAGATTTTTCAAATTTTTTTGACACAAAGAGATCAAAAACATTAGTTGGCATATAATTAAGATGATCATGTACCAATTTGGTGTGTTTTTCATATTGTAGTTTCCAAAACCTCATTACTTCCCTTAAGAGGAATGGTGAGCACATATTTGAATAAATGTAATCAACGTTAGGTTGCTCGAAGAAAATGAGCAGCCTTTGTGACTGTTGTTTATAATTGGTTGCATCAAGTGGTTCGAGCTTTAACATATTATGCAAGGCTTTTTTGAGCAATAAAGTCATTGGAAACAAAATTTGCTTTCAAATTGCTAGAAAAGAAAAATTGTGTCGTGGCATGAACCACTACCTTAAAAGCAAATTTTGGTGGACTTCTATTGCAACCCAAACTTTAGTTTTTTTCCCAAGATTTACACAACAACGTATTTGAACTTGTGTACTCTACACCAAACATGTTGAAAACTCCCAAATAATGTCTATAACACTTTTGAAAAATAAAAGAAGAGAAAAAATAGAATTGGAGAAAAGAAAAATTTTTGTGTCTCAAACCTTCATCTGTTAAGCCTTATATAGTGTTGCTTGATTTTTTTTTTGTTGGCTAGCTTTAAATTTTGTTTTAAAACAAATTTAAAACGATTGAATAGCTAATAAAACTTTTTGAATGAAAACATATATTATATACAACTGATGCCAACAGATATGTAAAAACAAATTAAATCTTTTTTAAAATTTTCAAAAAAGAAAACAAAACAAATGTTGGAGATGGAAATCAACAAGCAAGAATTTTAATTGCCATTATTTCAATATTTGAAAGGTAAGAAACATGAAGATTTCTGAAGACAAGACTAACCAAATACACAATAATTAATCAAATCATTAACTACTATAAGTATGTTTCTACAGTTATGTACAAGCCCAACTAACAACCTTGTAGAGCCATGATCAAATGAAATTTTCTTGGTTATGGTGTGTGTAAACTAAAGATGAATGGAAGTTTAGTTGAAAACCTAGGTAGGTTTGGGATTAGTGATAAATTGATTGTTGAATGAAAAATATCAGAAGTTTGTTTTTAACTATTTTTATTAGTTAGTGACTTATTTTATCACAAAACTTATAAGTATTGTTGAGATGTGTAGAAAACAAGTGGTTAGACAATTAATGAGAAAACCCCTAAAATTGAAGAGTTTTTGCATGAAAAGAGTATTATGAAGGAGCATGGTTATACTGACTTTTAGCATGGTCGTACTTCGTTTCAAAAACTTGATGTGTGTGAACAAGTCGCGTACCCTACACAACAATAATAATGGACAAAGGTTTAGGTATCAAACCTAAAGGACTAAGAGTAGTTTCTAAGTAATCCAATTATAATCAAACAATTAAAGAGAATTGACAAGTTAAAAATTGTTGTTCTTAAACTTGTTGAAGAAAGTAAAATTAAAATAAGTGACAAACAAATAGAAATAATTCAATTTTGGGAACCTACAATTGTGACTTCATGAAATTTCAATTTTACCAATTGATATTAAATAAATTCTTGAGTTAATCGCAATGTTGATAATCTTTAGTGTAATCATTAACCTTGGTAAGAAATTAATAATTTTTTAACTCCTATTTCTTTTTTTAGTTGGTCATATAAGATTGAATTAGAGTAAAATGTTAAAACACTAAGAGATTGATTAAAGATTATTAATTAAAAAGAAAATTCATACGATGAGTTTGATCGTGTACATTGTATTAGATTTAATCGTTTCACAATTTCGTTATTTAAAAGCAATTGACCATTTGACAAATAATCAACTTCCAATTAGAGTGAGATGTATTAATTTAGCAATATAATACAATGAAACAATTCAATTGCAATAAACCTTAAGAATTTATAAAATAAATAATAAAGATATACTAAGTTTCATTACATCACAATCCTAGCTAAAAATCTCTATCTAGCAATAGGAATAAGGGAGCAAAAAGTAATTAAATTAAGCATAAACATTACAAAAGGGAAAGAAATTTTACAAGAAATCAATCCTATGATAAATCCTACATATTTTTCAAGCCTAGTTCCTCTAAAAAGCATCATCTTACACTCAACGTTTTATTTGGTTCCAACCAAGTAACTTATCTCCTTCCTTTTATCTATTTATAACATTTGGAAATTATACTACTCAAGGGAGTCAACACGACTGTGCTAAAAGTTAGAATGACTGTGGTAAAAGTCAAAACGACTGTGCTAAAAAATGACGTTGAGCTCTCTTTTAGCCAAAAATCAGTATAGTTGTGCTAAGGTCAACACGACTATGCTAAAAGTCAACACGATCGTGTTAAAAGTTATAACAATCATACTCCTTCGTGGTGCTCTTTTCATGCAAAACTCTTTAGTTTTGTGAGGTTTTCTCCTTGATTGTTTGATCATTTACACATCTTAACAATACTTGTGAGTTTTGTCATAAAAAAAAGTCACTAAACAATAAAAGTAAATGAAAAACTCATTGTATTTCTAATTCAACAAGTGATTAATCATAATAGAATTTGTAGGTATTTGTGGAAAGTCTAATGTTGCTACAAACTACATGCAGTATGTAAAGCCATCCAATTAATTGTAATAAAGGTATAAAACACTTGATTTGTCAATTTGATTTGCTAGAAACTTTTTAACTTATCACTAAGAATACAGATATAGGTCATCCAAATTTTTCTTTAGTGAAATTGATTCAATTTTTTTTAATTGACAAATGTTAGTTGTTAATTTGTTACTCACGACTTCTCCCTCCCCTTTCACCCTTTAACCACCAAATCAATCTTATAATTCTCAATTGATTCAATCTTATAAGGATAAATATTGGTCTCTTAACTTCTAACATCATTGAGAATTTGTCATCCAATGATGATTATGTATTATTCCTCACTTTGATAAATTAAAAAATAAATAAATTTTTTACTCCAATGTATAAGAATATTTTACTTAAACTTATTTATTTTTATTATATATATACACAACGTGTGATAATGAAATAATTATAATATATTTTTAGATAAAATTAAATAGATATTTAACCATATAAAGATATAAAATAACCTATGAGAGTCATTTAACGAAGACATAAAATAACCTGAAAACTCATTTAATAATTTTTAAAAATTAAACTTTTTGAAAAAGAGCTACTTAATTAAATTATAAATGATAAAAAAATAACGTGTGAAGATAAGACTAACGGTATAAAATGTTGAATATTTCCATAGGGATAGTTGGAGCATTTTTTTCAACAAATTGTTGGACTTCCTGGCAGTATTTCCCGCCTTTGGCATTTCACATCTTAATTTCTTTTGTTTTTTAATCTCTCTTTCACCCTTTACCAAAAATAAGCACTTATTTACTCTTGCTTATTGTTTCCATAATTACTTCTTTGACCAAGTGGAAAAGCTACCCCCGCCACTTTCCATAATAATTACTAAATTATTAAGATACGTTACCAAACAAAAACAAAAGATAAGATTAAATCTAATTAGGATTGAGACAATAAGGGTCGAGAATGCGACTTTTGACTAATCAATATATACCGTCTTAGTCTCCTATCTTCATTCCATCACCACCGTTCAATTCTTCCGATCATGCTTCGTCTGTGTTATTAATTATTATCATGTATCGGGGCAGTTGATGAATTTATTCTACATTTGATTTTCACTTCAAAAATTATAATTAACCATATAAAATGTCTTATCTTCTTTTTTTAATTCATCATAATTTATATTAAGCTTAATCACTCTTTTAATCTTCATACTTTAACTTATGTATAATTTTCATCTTTCTACTTTTAATTACTCTTATATAATTCTCTTAATTTGTCAGTTGTTCATATTAAGTCTCTCACTCTCTCATTTCAACATTTCATTCAATAATTAACATAAATGTAATACAAATACAATATATTATTTGATTACAATTATTATATGACTTTTAATTTTATGTCTTTTTAGTGTAAAAGTTTTCTTCATAAAAAAACAAAAAATCACAGTAAATATGATATTTTAAAAAATAATTATTATAAAATTTAATAAATTTGTAATATCTAATAATTTATAATTGAATGATAATATAAAAATAAAACTCTTTACATTACTAAAAAGATATACAATTTTCTTTCATTATATATATTATTTACGAAGATTATTAATCTAATGATAATAATTGATAAAATTGTATCTAAGGAATTTGAAAGTAACCATCTGAAATTTAGACAATATGCTTGGATGTTAGTTTATAATAAAATTGATCCGTAAGCTTTTGAACAAAAGTTTCAGGAGTTTCCTTTTAGTTTGAAAAGTATAATCCAGAGAAATGAATAAGAGATAGAGGTACACGAGACGTTTATGTTAGTTCACTTTTGAACTACCAAAAGCAACTCCAATCCTTTGACACACATATTAGGTTCTTTTGCTTATGACTGATTCAAAATACAATGAAGATTTCAAGCTACGTATTATTTACAATGTTTTTTTTCAAAGTTTTAAATCAAAATATTGTTTTTTAGAAGGTCTCTTTAAACTCATTCTCATACAAAAGTATTATTTATAAAAATAGGAAGCAAAACTTTAATGCTATTGAGAGAAATGCACTAATAAAATGATGAATGATAATTTAAATGATTTTCTAGAACTAAACAAGTGTTAAAAAACAAATTAGACGTATTAATTTTAGCTAATAATTAATACAATGTGTCACATCATGTATAATATCTTATCGCTCATTTTTTTTTTGTTACTATTTTTCACATACAAGCATATAAAAAATACTGTTTGAAAATTGAACGAGATAAGAAAGTTACCTAACCACTCTCAAGTTGAAAAAAAAAAAATCCACCTTCCGTTCACTTCATTGCTACAGTACTTGTTACTTTGATAAATTTATACATTTAAAACAAAAATAATTATATATTAACACCCAACATTTAAATAATGCAAAAAAAGAAAAAGAAAGAAAGAACAGAAATGTAAATATAATATTAATATATGGTATCATGAAGTATAAGAAAAAGAGAAATAATATACGTTAATGAAGTATTTAATAATATGATTGTTCATGTATATATGTCTTTAAATAACTATTGCTTCTCGCTTTATTTTATTCTAAATTGTAAAGCACGAACACAGTATACAGTTCCAATTTTTCTTCTCTTGGATTCTAATTCGTAAATAACTGACTCAATGATGAGACACTTAAAGATTTTTCTTTTGTATTTATACTATAGTTTTGTTAAGTTGTATTGAAAATACAAAGTGTTTTCTAATATTATTTTGTAATTTTTTCTCTATCAATTACTGATTAAAGTACTTGCAGTTGGATTGCTAATTTGGAGATTGGATCATTCAATCAATAATCTTCCATTCGGGTTATACATTTATGCAAATATATTCTAATTGAAGTTTACCATTTCAGACTTCTTATTCTTATGTTCAACATCCAATTTACTTTCTATTCTATAAATTCTTTAATACAAAACAATGACAGATGTTTAAACCAAACGTATGGCTTTGGCACCTAGAAGTTTTTAAACGAAGATGATCAATAAACCCCGTTTATATACAACTGAGTCAACGTAAAATTCATTATATCAACTTGCATCTTAGTATATTTATCATTGATCTTGCGAAAGCTCATCAATACTTAAAATTTACAACAGTGGACATGGCATGGCATGACTTCATCCATGACAACTGCAAAACGTGTTCCACCATGATTAATTGCCAAGTTTAAGTCATGAAGGAAACAATTCTGTTTAATAAAATATAATAATACAAATAAAAAGACTGAACAAGGTTTGAAGCATGATAGGTCCCAAAACAGTGTAGTAAAAAATATTAAAAAAAGAAAATAGTCAAATTATTTTAAATTCAACACATCAAATGACGATAAACAAAAATATTTTATATTCGAATGCAATATTGACATGGAGAAATAGTCAGCATAGCATTTAATCTACCTTCCACATGTTTAGAAATTGAATAGCTCTAACTATGACTTCAACACATCTTTAGATTTTTTTTTAAATGCTGCATTATAGATACGGCATTGCTCGGAAACTTGTCATTGCAATATGAAAGGGATGTATAAACACACTCACGTTACACGATTTTAATCAAGTGAAAAGGATTAAGACATATTTTTAAGTCAAGTTATATATTATTTCTGTTAGATCAAGTTTTTCTATTATAAAATATTTTATTTTCGTATAAAAATAACTAAAATGGGACAAGAAAGAGATATTACACACACACATCCATATATAATTAATTTTCACAACGACCTCACGATGTAGATATCTCATCTAAGTTTTTTTTTTTTTTGTTTTCTACAAAATGTGCTGCTAGGTTCCATCTAGATCCTAGAACGACCATCAGTCTTACATAATGTCCACATTTTCTTATTCAATTTATTGGGGGTAAAATTTAGATATGATACTTATGAATTTGAGATCAACGTTTCATTTGATAACTGTTGTTAATTTTAATTAGTCAACTAAGTATAATATATCTGTCAATATGTAAATTTACGACACAAATATTTGTTTTATTTCACAAAAAAAGTAAACTAAATATAATATATGTCAAAATAAAATTTTTAATTTTAATTAAAAATAAAGCTAACAATACAGACGATAATATATCTATTTTATTCAAACCAAATCGTAGAATCATTCTTACACAATAAATTATAAATATAATTAAAAAACATTGGCACATGAAATGGGTTGAACCACAAGTTTTCTACTTTCAATTTTTTTACCTTGGATCCCCATACAAGGCTCTAATAATACTTCAGATATGAGAACGAGCAGCATGTAAAGGGAGTGAGATTATTCAAATAAAAATTCACTGGTTCCATTACCAATAATATGCCTTTTACAATAAGGGGATATCTATATACATAATTTTATATTTTTATAATATTTTTCTACTAATTCTCTTATTAGAAGAGAAAAATATTAAATGCTTTTATGTTAAATATATTTATTTTTATATAATATTTTTGTAATATATATAAAATTAATAAAGACCTTGTATGATGACATAGTATTGCTCAATTTATATTTATGAAATAAACATATAAGTTGTTTAAAATTCTCACTATTAATATTAAAAAATAATTAATTAATTTTTATAAATAAATTTTGTATTTGTAACTTTTTTTTTTTACCTATTTTATCCTTCAACTACATATTATAACTGAATTTTTTTAAAATTTTCTATTCGATCTTTATTTTTCTCTCCTTTTTTTTAACTTTCCATTTATCGAAACTGATTGTTGTAACTAATAAGTATGATTTCTGTTTTCTATCCAATTTTCTACTCTTCTTTTCAATATTTCTTTATGATAATCTCTATTTATCAAAAAAATAAAGATTCATAAAACTTGAAATGCCTATTTTACAGTATATGAAATAACAATAGTAAAACTTAAACTTAAAACCTCTTTCAAACTACTCACATCTCTATCCAAATGATTAGAAAAAAATGATAGTTGAATATAATGAAATAATAATAATAGATATAATATATAACATATGCATTTAATTCAATTACAAAATAATGAGTTAATACATGCTTGAATTAACATTAATCTCTTCTAATCTCGTCAAATCTTTATTTCTCTTTAAAGTTTTTTGTTCACCTTCTAGAATGTGTATAAATTTACTTAATGAAATAAAAAATTTATAATCTCTTAGGATAAACAAAAACTTCTTAATGGATTATTTATAATAATTGACTAAACCTATCCCTAGGTCAATCTTATTATAATTCTATTTGTAATCAACTTATGATAATGATATGATGATATTTTACTTATTAATTAATACCAATCCATAATTATTTTAACAAAATATTCTGTGTGTCAAAATCTAAAAAAAATAAAAAAAATAGAAATAAATAATTAATATAATTAGTGATATAATATTTAAAAGAGATGAATAAAATGGGAAATATTAATAAAATATTTGTAATTAGTGGATGTAAAAAAATTAGTACCTTAATGGTTATTTATAATTGTAACTGATGTTACGAGAAAATGAGCATTTCTTTCGAGGATGGGATAAAAAAAAAAGCTTTTAGGATAAAATATATTTAGTCTTTTAAAAGATTGATTTTAGATTCTAGATTCTATAACAAATTTATATGATTTTAGATTCTATCAAATTTTTATACGATCTTAGTTTTTATATTTATTTAGAACCACGTGTTTTTAGTTTATAATGAAAGACTAAAATAACGTTATTTTTAGTAAATAATTTTTTTAAAATAAAAATATTTTTTAATCATTCAAAATTTTGAAATGCACAGTATTTTGTAGTCTTTCCGTTCATGAATTATTAACTTAATAAGTAAAATTGTGTGAGAATGAAAAAACATCATTTTGATTAATATTGTAAATTCTTTCGGATAAAAAAAAATAACATGGTAAATTAAAAAAATCAAAATAAGAATTTTAAAATATAAAAATATGAAAATATAAAAATAAAAATGATATTTTAACATACTTTTAACAATGTATTTGCGTGGTTAGGTGAGAGTAAACAACACGTCATATTTTTTTTTCCTTTTTAGGGTAATTAGCACGTCTTAAAAACTGCTTGCTTTTTTGACAGTATCCATAATCATATTTAAAAGTTGCATTTTAATTAAATTATCCATACGTCATAAAAAGAACTGATAAATATGTTTGGTGTCATTAACTCCACATGTATATAATTACAATCTAGAATGAATTCTTAATTCAATACTCACTTTAAGTTATTAGTAATAAACCAGTTACTTAGTTGAATCTTATTCTTTTTAAGTATTTATTATTATTTTTATTTTTTTTATTGTGGAATTCATGAAACCCTAATAAAATATCAATTACGTAATTCCATTTTAAGCTATCAAATTAATTCAAAACTCAATCAAAACACGTACTCTAATAAAATAAGAGATAAGTATAAAAGATATTTGACATCCTTCTACAAAAAAGAATTTGATAATTAACATGTTTTTTCTATATAATTTCGTCTAATTACATATTATTATATATAATAAAAATTATTTTTTTACAATAATTACATTAAAATTTATACTTGAGGTGGTTTTAAATTAATTATTAGTATAAAATCTTTATATTGAAAATATATAAAAATAAACTGTTACAATAGATATTTAACAAATTAATAGATAATTAAAATAATTAATTTTTTTATTATAAGTATTTAACAGCATTAAATGTTAAATTAATAGACAAATGTAAGATATATAAAAGAACAAGTTTATATAATATTTTAACTTTGAAAAAAAAATGCTTTAAGAAGATTACAATTTAAAAATTCTTAATTAACTTTGAACTCTTAGTTTTTACTTGAAGATAAAATATTTGTATTAAAAATAGAAAATGAACAGTAGAAGTAACATAATAATGAAAATAATACTGTAAGATTATAATTAGGTATTAAGGATTTAGAAATTTATGCATCTTACAAATGTTTAGTTAACCAAACCGGAGCAGTGGATATGAAGTGGTTTGGTTTAAAAATTGACTTAAACAGAGGTTTGATATAATTTAAATCTTACCTTGGAAAGTTGAAGGCAATCCCAAGTCTAAACCCACTTTTGCATAAGGACAAAAATCCCACCCAACAATAAAAACTAATATATTAAGGGCACGACACAAGGAAAAGGCAAAGGCAAAGGCAAAGGCAAAGACTTGACCCCCATAATCTAACTAAGTTTTTTTTATTTTTATATGCGACTCCTTCTTCTCCTCCTCCTAACAACAAAAATAATGAAATAAAACCTGGATTTTTCTTTCTTGATGATGGAAATTGAAAACAAAAGCACCTTATGAGTATAGTAAGAGAAAGTAAAAGGAATTTGGGAATTAATAAATACTAGGATGATATATGAAATAAAATAAAAATGAATAAAGTAAGAAAGGGTTATAGAATAAGGGCAGAGAAAATTTTCCAGACGTAACCGTCAACTGATATCAGATTCAGACGCAAACAGAAGAAAAAACATTTGAAAAAGGAACAGAAAGGACAAAACATACATAAACAATATTACTACTTAAAAAAACTAAAGTCTGGCTTATTTTGTTTATTAGTTGGTGTTGGTGTTGGTGTTGGTGTTGGTGTCTGCTGGGTCTGCTGGGTCTGCTGGGTCTGCTGGGTCTGCTGGGTCTTTGGATTGGGAAGTGCTGGGAAAAAAGAAGAAAGAGTTT
>JAMLFT010008539.1:0-13604 GCA_026544285.1 Pachyrhizus erosus | reverse complement strand
TTATTTATAACCTTCCAACCTCCCTTCCTATCTTACTCCCTCCGATGTGGGACTTAAGATTGAGCCACAAATTAACAGATGCAATAGGGTGTGCTTGTGAGGCAGAAGGATCGTTGAGTTTGCAAAAACTTGAGAAGAAATAGTATGTGGAAACATAAGATTTTGGTGGGTAAGATAGTTGGTGCATGGAGCAAAATCAATTCTAAAAGAGTGTGACTCAATGAAAAGTAATGCATAATAAAAAGAAATAATGTAAAAAGAATCAAGAAATGGTGATTCTAAAATGAAATAGTTGTTAAATGGAACCAAAGGGTCATCATGGAGCTACAAGTAAAGGCAATGTGAGTGATGGGAAACATACCCTTGACAGTAGGAATAGAACATTTATCATCATGGAAGAGACCCTATGTTGATCCTTCTTCCATCATTCACAACATCAAGATGGTTGAACAAACTTTGGTTTTATCCTCTGTTGTGGTTGTTCATTTTACATCACAGTACAATTTGATTCGAGATAATATTTTGAACAATCCAATCTAAATAATGAACCTTTTATGGATAAACTCAAGATTCTCTCTCCTTTTTTTCTCTTATGTCTTTCTCATCATGCTTTCTAAATTAATCAATATTTTTTTTGAGTTTTATAAGAAAAAAAACTATTTTCTTAATTTGAGAATATATTAAAAAAATTATGATAATTAGACTTTTTTTAAAAAAAATTATTTTAATAATGTTCTTAAAAGTTAACAGGAATTTCTAAAAACTTATATCATCACAACGGTTTTTCAAATTTATTTAAACACACCCTAAATATAGTTAGTAATAATCTTTAACTCAAAAAGTTGAAAAAAAAATACAATCAGGACGTGTCTCACCATTAATAGTACTAACTTATTAAAGTGTCATAATAATAATGATCTTAGTAAACTGTTTATTCTTGTTTGGTCAACATACCCTTTCTAAACGGTGAATCTGTACTAATTGAGTATTTTTAGAGAGAAAATTTCTTTATCAAAGTTGATAGATAACCATAATTTTTAAGAAGCGGTTAAGATTTGATATCCAAAATTCATATATATGTTAAAAAAAATCTATTAAAAAAAGTTAACCTTAAATAAATTTATGTATTTGAAATTAGTCTCTGATTCTTAACCAGAGTATATTCTGGACACCCAAAAATAATGTAAAGAGACAATTTCTTTTTTAAAAATAATCGTACCCAAAACCCTAAGTAAAAGAATAGACCAGAGAAAATTTGAGCATTCCAAAACATAGTTAAATCGGAAGGCCCATAAACACATAAACAACGACTCCAGTCCGCAACCTTCTCGACTTATCCCTTAAAACTGCCCACTGACTACTGATAATTTGTTTAACATGCATTCGGCCCATTTCCTAAAAAAAAAACCAAAAAGATCTAGTCCTTAAGTCGAATTGAATCCTAGAAAAACATGTAAAAGGCATATTTATGATAAATGTTTTCTTAAGTTCTCTCAAGATGTTAGAAACAAAATAAACTAATTTAATTATTTAAATATACACTAAATATAATCTTTCTTCAATAAAGAAATGAGACGAAACCTTTGTGTTTCTATAAAACATAATTTTTAATTTTATTTTAAACTTTTAATGTTTTTTATTAGTCGAAGTTTTAATTTTTTGTTTTAGTTATTAATATCAATTAAAAATATTATTAATAACATAAATAATGTTAATATTGATTAGTTTATCACATCATCAACAAGAGTTTGATAAAATAATTATTTATAATTATTTTGATGATGTAATATATCAATAAAATTAAAATTATTAGTATCATTATTATTATTTTATTTAATATTGTTACTTGATAATAAAAATTAAAAAAATTAAAAATAATAAAATCAAAATAAAAATCTTTAAAAAATTAATAATTTTTTTCAAATAAACATAAAAAAGTTATTTAAGTTTTTTCACCACTAATTTTTCTTTTTCTTTTTTGGTACTTGACACTGTCAAATTCTTCTGTGCTTCATGCCTTTCTGAACAGTCCCATCATCCTTACGTTAGTGCCTCGGACCTTTGTAGAAATGCTCTCACAGCCACCATCATGCCGGAAATCCCCACAGCCAAAATTATTATAATTACGTATTTCTTTCAAGGATTAATTTGATCCAAATAAGAAATACTGCCATAAAAATAAATCCTTATATTATACTAACATGCCACATGAACATCATATTAATGTTAAATCATGCCTGTTAATGTAGAAACCAATTTGACCTATGAACTAAACTTTCGTAGACTCACGTGACAAATTTCATTTTTCGAATACCAACTTAACCTACCCCATATTTTTCATGAACTAAAAATAAATCCAAATGTCTATATCAATCGTTATCTGACACTGACGTTTTCGGGGAAGAATGGGACCTTTACCTCAACCTGATTCAAGTTTTTCTTTCATGTTTACTTTCTTTGTTTCTGGTTCCCGTACTAATGAGCAAAGAGGCAAACAATTCTCCAAGGAAATAAAATAGGGGTGACTAGAATTATTGTAACTATTTTAAACCATTTGCTTTTAACAATTTCCCCAAATCCCGTTCATTTTGTTTTCCTTTCGGGTGTGTTAGATAACAAAAATTCTCGTTTCTAAATTTACAGTCCTATATCTACTTAACCAGTTACTAGTAACAAGTTATAAATGGAAGAAGGTGAGATTTAAAAAGGTGTGTTTGAATTTTGACAGGAAATTAAACAACGAAAATCTGCTTCTCTACTCTCCCATTTGCAACACAATATACTGAAACTGTATATATACACAAGTCCGTCAGTAGAGTGAAAAGTCACGGGCATGAACAACTTCTTTACAGCATGCTTGGAAACACATTTAGGGGCACATTAGAGGTGGTTTTCCACGTTTTGACTGAAGCAAATAGCTGTTGCTTCCATGTTTTTGGGTGCTTGGATCAAATCAGTTTCAAACACGCTAGTAAACGATCGCGTCACAGCAAAGGAGAAACAAGAGAGAACTCTATAAAAAAACACAAGTTATAACTTGTAAGAAGTAGGAAGTGTGAGCTTCACTTGGAGCTGCGGTTGCATAGGGTGTAACCAGAGACGAGTGAGCTTATAGCAAAGGCAACAAAAGCGAGGAAGGACATTCCAATTGAAGCAGTAGCCATTTCTGTGAATTCGTCTTTCCCCCAATTCGATATCCAATCGTCAACCCGTGTGGCTGCAGATGATGATGCCGATATCAGAAGATAAGCAAGAACCTATTCCATCAATCCGGCACAAAAACGTTATAAATTTCAACAACAAAAAATGGCAGAGTCTTGTTCTTGTTCTAAATCTTCACATCAGCACAGAACAATGAGTAAAGCATTAAAATTCACTGTAATGCAAACCATTGTAAGACATTGTTAAATGGGAAAAGACTGTTAGAGTATCGCTCAGTCAAATGAATTTTGCCTTAATCACTGACAGAATAAATCTCATTAATTATTATATAATTATTCAAATAAATAACTAAATCAGTTCCTAAAATTGCTGCATCAGACATATTAAGTTGTTTTTCTTTTGGTCACCAACTGGTAGAACAGACAGACACTTTCAATAGGATATCAATGACATAGCAAGACTGTAATATTAGGTTTTTTCTTTTTTTTTTTTATCAGTAGAAATCGAAGACAAATTTCAAGATGTTTATGATAACTCCCGTACCATAATAATAATAGTTGTTTAACTAGGGAAATTGCATATTATAATATGACTAACCCATATCTGATATGTAAAATCAATGAAAGAAAACCTTATTTAAGCATATAAGCTGACACAATCTGTATATCCAAATTTGAATTGGAACCACTATTTAAGCTTACGCGTGAATTGATTCATGTACTGGTGTGCTAATTTGACTTGATAGTAGCAAATATTGGGAACTAACTAAAGGAGAACTAAAAGAGAGTGGTAAAACTTGCCTGATCCATGAAGAAATCGAAGTGGTTGCGAAGGTGGTGATTGATTAAGCGTTTCTCCGTGGCAAGTTGACATGCCAGATCACATGCTTGAAATGCAGAGTATGCAAATCCGATAATATTTATAGATAAACAATACCTGCCACATCAATAACCATCTCCATTTAGCAATAAGTTGCACATTTCTACCATCATTCATCCAAATTTTCATTTATCAATTTAACAATAAAGTATAAACCTAATAAGCTAATTTTAACGAAGCTTCAAAAATTAATAATAACTAAAATTGATAATTATACCTATATTCTCTATAGCGATCGAAGGAATCGCCACTCCAACCTTGCGTCTTATCCGCCGCCATAACAGAAAACGAAATCAGACACACCACCACCTCGCTCAGCCGGAACCCTAGCGCCACCTTGCTCACCGTCTCCTCCGCCGTCCACCCCGCCGCCACCGACGACCTCGATCTCCGTTCGCCTCTGGCGGCCGCCGGAGACGGCTTCTGCGCCGGCCGATGAGCCTCCTCTGTCGCGGAGCCGTTGAACACCATCACCGTCGACGGTGGATTTTCCGGCGGCTTCCGGTGCTCCACGAGCTTGTCCGGCATGAACTGCTTGAGCTTGCCGACGGTCACGATGGCCATAGAGTTGCCGGCGTGCTTCTCCGGCGAGTTTTCCGTCGAGCGGTAGTCCGGCGACTCGTTCCCCTCCCAGTTAATCGGAGAGTTGTACTGAGTCGACGACTCGGAGTTCTTCGACTGTGATTTGTTCATGGCGGCGGTGTCGTCGTTATTCGCGGTTCTGTGTTTTCAGTTTGCATTGGTTTGTGTAGTGAGGATTTAAAAAGGAAGAAAAGTGCGAAGACAAATGGAAAAGGAAAAAGGTTGGATTGGGTGGTGGGAAAATGAAAGAAAGTGGAAAAAGAAAAAGATGAACGATGGGCTTAGTTTCCTTGGTGTTTCTTAGTGCAACACTATGCCACGTCGATTGATTCACGAAGTTCACTCCTCTAGTGCTCTTCTGTTAGGCTAAAGGGGGAAACACTATAATTGATGGTTAATTAACCACGCAAATTTTAATAATTTGTAATTATATATATCATACCTATTTATATTATTTTTTAATCAATATTTATTAATTAAATTTTAAACCTAAATATCAATTTAATTTTTAAAAATAATATTTTTATTTTAATTTCTTATAAATTATTTTTTAATTTCTACTATCAAATAATAATATATCAAACAATAACAATTTTTAATAATTTATCAAAATAGTGACTACTTAATAATATCGTGAAAAATTAGATGTAAATATTATAATATTATTTAAAAATAATAAAAATTACTTATAATAAATAAAAAATTAAAGAATCAATTAAAAAAATTAAAAATTAAATTAAAAATATCACATTTTTTTAGAGATCAAATTTATATCTAAATCTAAATTTTATTTAAGATCTAAAAGATATTAATTAAAATATTAATAATAAATAAATTTTTATTAAAATTCTTAGTTTATTAAGATGGTCTTCATTTTTGTCATTTATTTTAATCAACTCAGACAGTCATAGGCAGGCACAGCAATTAATCAATTCTTAGTTAAAATTTTTTTTGCTTATTCCAAGAACTTTCTTGGAATATTAAATAAGATGAAACTGGATGGATGATTCCATATGACTTAACCAGTAAGACCTATTTTCTTTGTGCTCTATTGAAGTCGTGGAGGAACCAGTGATAAATGAAGGAAATCCAAGCGGGTCCGATTAAAAATCTAAACAACCTTCTCTAATGGATAAAAGTTATCTCATCTCGTTCACTTTAGTGTAATAAATAAAGACAATTCCATCAAACTTTAACCCAACGGCGCCTCGAAAAGTTCCCATTGCACATTTTAATGCAATTTATTCATAAACAAACATCTTAGGACCAAACAAATAACAATAAAAAAAACACCTATTGAAAGCAACCTGTACATAATGGAGCACTTACTTTCTCACAAGACACCTTTTATCGCTTCACACGTCACCGAAAGCACTAAAGGTTTATTCAGGAATCTAGCTTCAGGCATCTGTTGAGTAGCACACCTTGACCATAATTCTTCATGATAAGGGCATATCAAGCATACAGTTTATAATTATATTTTCTTTCAAGAGGAAAAAATGTAACAAAATCTGTGGCCAAGTTACCACAGGTCTGAAGTTCTTTATTATCAAATTTAATTATTAATTGCTCCCTTTCATACATGCCGGCTAAGTGGGACTTCCACACACGAGAAGTCCAAATAAGAAAGGAGGCACACACAGCCATAAACCATAAATAATATGCACATATAAGATCCCTTATGGTACTTTCAGAGTTCCTATCATACTATTTTGTTGGTCAGCAAAATTTATATACACAAGATTATAGATGACAAAGAAATTCGTAAAAGGTACAACAAAAAATGAACTCAGAAGGGCTAGAAAAATAGTAAGTGCCTGCCTGTCGAGTAAAACTACCACTCAGAAAAATGGTAACACAGTGATCTGATCGCTAGTGTCAGAATCCTTCATGTTCTTCCCCGCATCATATAATAGTAAAGTAGAAGGATTAGGGCACCGTGGCTCACTCGGGTAGTTTCAATCGGTGGAACAACACAAGAAAACTTTGCTCAGGCACAACATAAAGGAAACCAAGATCTGCACCTCTCATGTATGGTCCCATGCCCTATATATGACAACAGAACAGAAAAAAATGTAAACAGAAATTCTACCAAAAATGTCTAATTATTGAGACCAATAATCATGCTAGTACATTGAGAAAAATACAACACTTCTGATTACTAACCTTGCCATTAAGCTGGAGCAGTTCTCCATCAACCCATTTTGGATTTCGAAAACCATAGTCAGCTATTCTCCCTTGGCCTTTATAACTAGCAACCTGTGTGGAAATAAGTGAGTATATTTAAAGGTTAGTCGCATGTTTACAGATCAATCTAAAGAGATCAAAATCATAGGTCATGAGCAAAACTTAAAACTAAATAATAATAAAAGTCAAGGAAACAAACAAAATTCAATAGACATATTTGTATTAATACAAGACAAACAATCAATAAAAGTGAGGGTGGGCGTCGCATTTGAGTAATTAAAATTATTGTTATAGTGGGCACTGCACTGAGTACTGCAGTGGCAAAAATAGGACCTGAATAGGACACAACGCTATGTGGGACAGCAGGCTATAATATCAAGATCCAGTATGATGTGCTAAAGTGAATTTTGAAATTAAGCATGCTTTAACATGAATGAGCACCCACACACAAAGACATTAACTCATATTGTGTGCATTACCACTCCTAAATCATCAGGATACATTCCACGGTTGGTGTTGCGATTGCCTTTGCCAATTTTAGCACGGAATGTCACCTACATACCAAAAAAAAAAAAATCCTTTCCTGTCATGCTCACACATAAACTTGATAGAAGTTTAGAATGTGATAACAAAGATCAAAAAATAAAAAATGCACAAACCTGGCCAGCTGGAACATTAAGATCCCCAGTTAACTTCACAGCCTCTACATATTCAAAGAATCCCACATCTGAAGCATTGTTTTCATTGTCCAGTTCATTCCAATGTCCAAATTTTCGCCTCAAATGCACTACTTCCATGCCATAAGGGCCAAATGCACCAACATAGAGTCCTAAGTTTTAACCAGCACAACAATTCTCTTAGTTATTCTTTGCCAAAAATTCCATAAAACATCATTGACACAAAAGGATCAGCAACCTCACCATCAAAAGGATCAGAATCCCCTCTTGAACAGGTAATCCGGCTAAAATTTGTATCCCCAGATAATCTAGTTCTTTTCTGTGCTTGACTCATAGCAACTCTGACAATATCACGCATGCTTTTGGAGACCTACATGAAGCACCGGTCAGTTCATGGACAAGTATATCAGGTGATGGTTAAAAGCTTTGCAACAGGTAACATAGACACTACAATATCATCTTTTGAGTAAGGCTTAAATAATATTTTGATCTCTATAAAATAGGAGAATTTTTTATTTTAGTTCTTTAAAGATTTTTTGTTGGTTTTAGTCTCTGATTTCAAGTAATAGTGTTAAACGATAATATAACAATAATGTTAACAATCCTTTGACTTGTCATGTTATCAAGGAATCTAATAGGACAGTCACATATACTTATTTTTAGTAAATTATGTTTTTATATTCTTATCTGATCAAAACAATTGATGACATTAAACTTTTGATAAGATATTTAAAAATACAGTCTACTAAAAAAACTACTTATAATTATTCTGTCAAACTTTTTCATTTTATTACAAACCAATAGATTGTCAATGTTACTATTATGATTTCAGTTAACGCTGTTATTTGAAAGTAGAAACCAAAACCAAAAAATTTAAATTTTTAAAAGATTAAAATCAAACAGAAAAACTTTAAAGAACTAAAATAAAAATAAAAAAACTCTATTTTATAGGGACCAAAAGATTATTTAAGCTTTTGAGTAATTTACGACAAATTTGCACAAGAACTGATTATCATTTAAGTTAGAATATATAGTCAACTCTCACCTATACTAATGTTGGTTAGATTACAGTAATTGACATTAATATTGATGTAGATTGTGACCATAGCTATATAGCCAATTAATGTAATTGTTGCAATTGTAGATAACAAAAATCAATTGCTGTTATTAGGTGAGTGGTAATTTTGTCAGATGAAATTATTCTTTATTTTATTGTAAATCAATCAATAACTAAAAGAACAGGTGTGCAGCCTAACACAATTTCTCTCAATAATTCTCTTTTACAACAGATATCATCTCTACCCTTTTGGGGAAAGGAAAATAAGTTTGTCTGCATGCACTTGTCCACAATAACTAAGAGAGTAAAATTATAAATTCTGAAATGAAATTTGCCAAACTAAATAAATAAATAAAACTTAAGCATTCATTATTCATATGCACTTTATTTGGAAATTATATCTTCCAAAAGTGAATGAAGTTCAATTTATTTAGTACTACCTCTGTTCCTATTTATAAGACTCAAATTAGAAGTGTCACTTGTTTCATTTTATAAGACCCAATCTATTGTCTCCTTTGCATTAATTATTTTTAGACTAAAATATTCATAATTAAATAAAAAAGAAATTGTATTGACATATATTTAAAAGAGAAAATATCATTGATGACAATGATATTTTTAGAAAAATGTATAAATTTAAGATAAATTTATTACTATCAACTAAATTAACCAACTTCGCTTAATCTTGGTGAATTAGGTAATTTTGTCTTATAAATAGGAACGAAGATAGTACTACACTTCTATGTGTAAATAGTAGACCAAAAATCTAAATAAAAAAACTTACACAAAGCCTCTCTTGATGTTTACCAAAAAGAAAACCCTTAGACAAGCTCCTCAAGTTCCATTTTGTAAAAAGCCTTACTGTGTACATGAAGTTCCAGGGGATATGTGTGGCAAAAAAGATTAAATGCAAAAATAATTTACTTATAGTGTTTGGGGGAGGTTATTCATGAGATAGAGATTCCAAATATCTCTCAGCTGGCTAAGGTAAGGCAGTTAAAAATGTATTCTCATAGACAGAAGGCTGGAAAGGGTGAATTAGTAAGGTGAGAAATGATGTGAGTTAAAGGAGAGAGAACAAGGATGACCTATATAATGTAAAGGAGGAGTTATGTCAAGAAAAAACATGTATAGGTTTTCCATTTCAAGCTTAGGCTTGGGGATTGGAGTTTCCTCCATAGCTGGGAGCATTAGCTCTTTCTCATTTTGTATTTCTATGTCAGTTTTCATCAAGAATATGGTCTCCCATTTTCTACAGGAATTGTGCTATTGATTTGATTATCAATAAAAACCTTAGCATTACAATAATAATCATAAATAACAGGTGTTTCTTAATTCCCACCGAATATGAGTTAACAAAACTACAAATAAATGCATGATTATTTTTTAAAAAAAGCTTAAATATTACTTATCCCAATCTCACCTTAGAAGAGACTTTGTCAGAACTCCAAAATGCATTAGCAACATCAGGAGGCATAAGCTCGGAGACTCCTTGTGCTGCAAGAGCTGCCACTTTGATATTGGGAATTTTATCCTCTCTGATACCATAATCTAGATTTTTGCTAGCAAAATGAAAGACAAAAGAATCCTTTTCCAAATTTTTTATTTCAGCTGGAAGACGTATAAATTCATCTTTGATAGGAGTATCTTCATTGTGTACAACCCCACCAATAAAGAGCTTCATTTCCAAATCCTTTTCTTCTTCTGTGGCATCTCCATCTCTTTCTATAGAGACTGCATCAGGTTCATCGAGATTATTAACTTCCTCTTCATGATTCTCACTGGAGCCAGTTTTATTACTATCTTCCTCAATCAATTGTTTAATAGAATCATTGTTCTCTGATGCTTCCTCTTCAACATTAACGTTCATAACTTTCACTTTCAATCCTGGAATTTTTTCTTTAAGAAAATTTATGACACTTTTAATGCCCTCCTCAGTTACTCCCTCAATATTACTGTTTTTCTCGTCACTTCTCTCGATCTTCTCTTCAGGTTCCTGCACCTCAACTGAAGATGCATTCTCCACCTCAGGTTTGGATGGGCCTGTAGCAGATATAGATTGAGGGTTTCTTTTTGACTTTCCTTTGGCTTGTCGCAAATACACTACCTATTAGGTTTTGCCAAAGATGACATCAGAAGCAATACACACATTCTACTGCAGCAAACTACTCAGAATCAAGTAGATATTAGGGACAAGAGACTCGGGAAAGAGAAGTCAACTGAAACTCATAAACTTAAGCAAAACCTCAAAAATGATGTTCCCATTATATAATTCATTTTATTTCTGTTTCCTTACTTAATATTTGCATTTGTATCCCCAAAATTAAGCTTTTTACTGATAAATATGTGGGTTTTCTTTAAGAATGATACAATAAAAACCATCCATGAAACAACATTTGAACTAACACTTTGTTTTCCTCTAGCATATTGGTAAGTCACAAATGAACAAGGATCATTTAGTTGGAAAATTTAAATATTACCTGCATATGATACCTGTCATCAGCATTTTTTACCACATAAATTTCAAAAATTGGAGTCCCAGTAGATGCTGTCATCAATTGTCTGTATTAAACAGAAATCAGCAGTGCTCCCCAATAAAATAAGCAAAGGGTAAAATATAAAATAGAAAGCATACCTTGGGCTGTAACTTTTGCCAATGAATCTACCCATACCAGGACTTATATGTATAATTCTACCAAAGGGGTCATCTGAGGCTTTTGAGTACCCTACCCACCAACCCACCTGCACATAAAGCCATCAATGAGTAACATAATACTAAAAACTCACAACCAATATTTTGTTTTCTAGACAGAGTTATCTGTATCTTCCCAGATAATTGCATAAGTTTATTAACACAAGCTTGTTTCTAATCAGGTACACCATCTGTTTTAAATTTTCTTAATCTTGAGTTTCTTTCCTATTACAATATATAACTTTTATAAAACCTTTTTATAGGTATAAGTGTGTAGAATGATGACAGTTATCAAATATCTTCCGAACATATCACTTATTTTAGTTACTCCTTCAAGAAAATAAACTTTAAATCCACATCACTCCCAATTTCTTTTCCAAAACACATTTCTAGCTCCCTATATCTCCCATTCCAAACCATGAGTTATTGGTTGATGTGGCATGAGTATCTGACAAACTCAATGTGAGAAATAAATATTGTAAATTGTTTTCTGAAATGGATATTTTACTTTTTATCTACTATGATAAAGGAAAGTTTGGGGAGCCTTGTTGAACTGATCCATAATGTTGAAATTATGTTTGGAGAAGAGAAAAGAACAAAGCTACATCTTCTAGGAAATACTAAGATAGAGTTTGGCCCCCGCTTTTTTTCACTTTTTATCTACATAAAAGTAAATTTCCTCCTCCATTAGTTCTTTATTTTTGGGGCTTTTGTTCATTTAAAAAACTACTTTTCTTTTCAAGAGCTTTCAAAAAGCGTGTTTGGCTCAACTCCTCCTAAGGATAAAACAAGTCTAGGAACAGCTAAACCAAACACTACCTAAATAAAATGAAGCTGCAAATATCATAATGAAAAACTGCAAAAGCAACACTTCTAAACAATGGCTTGCACAAAGTAGAGCAACCAAGAAACATACCAGTCCACTTCCAGTACATTTACACAATCTTGACGCATCATGATATCGTTCATCATCAATAGCACTCTGCAACATAACACAACCACCAGATTAACATGGAGAACCAACCAAATCACATGTACACAAAAAAAAAAGAAAAACTAATTCAGCTGCTCTTGCCTTCAACTGATCCGTAATTTCAGCAACAGTGTCCTTGGACGTTGCTTCTGATAGGGCCCTCTTCAACTTAATGGCTTCTTCAAAGTCTTCCTTCTCAATAGCATCATCAAGTTGAAACTACACAAACACAAAAACGTCACCTATTTTCACACAAGCATAAATTAAAATAAGCTTTAGACTGAGTTACATGAGAGAACTTCTATAAAATATAAATTAACTTAGATTTAATTAATCATTAGATATATATACCTGCATAATCTTTACGTTTTACTCCCTACATCTAGAAAAATATTGTTTTAATCATACACTTCTTAACTATTTATCCTCTCTACACACATACACTTTCTTAATCCGTTTTAATCACTAGAATCTTAAACGGCTGGAACTAAAACGGATTAAAAAGTAAAGATTATAAGGATTAAATGAGTAATTAAACCATTCACTAGTCATACGCCAATTCAACTTAAGCAAGAAAATAAATTTAATTTATTTTTTAAAATTTTTGTTCTTAAATGAGTAATTATTGAGACTGAATAGCAAAATTGGGAAAATTATGTACCTTGAGGACAGAGGCAAAGTTCTCGGCCTGTTCGATTTCGGAGAAATGGCGGCACCATCGGTTCCAGTCCCAATTAAGAGAGGTGTGGTCGGAATTGAGGGTGCAGCGGCAAGAATGGGTGGTGTTGTTGCGGTTCCTTCCGGCGGAGATAGAGAGGTTGGGCTGGGGAGAGTAGGCGAGGCCCAAAAGGGAAGAAAAAGGTGGTTTTTTGGTGTGGAAATCGAAGCAAGAGGGGGTTCTGGTGGTGGAAGAGTTTGAGATTGAGATGGAGATGGCTTGGGACACACCCGCCACCACCATGTTTGGTGTTTTTTACAACAAGAATGGGTTAGGGGTAGGCTTGGATTTCGAAGATGGTGGATACGGTACGGATCAGATTGTGAGTGAGTGGAGATAAGTTTTCTCTTCTCTTTTTATACCATATAAGATATATAGATGTAGTAGATTGGCACCAATACAAGTGTTTCAAAATTATTATGGTGTAGTGATTTCAAAATTGCTCACAGTTTTGTAGCATGTGAATTCACCTTCTTTTTAAAGGAATTTAATAAATGTAATACTGTTAAAGCATGTATATTAAAGGTATAATTTTTTAAATGAATCTATTTACATTCAAAATTTATTATCAAATAAAGTATAGGATAGTGTGTATAGAGTGAGGAAGGATTAAATTATTTTAAGGTTATTTTTTAGAATTATTTATATTTTTATCATTTATTTTTTTAAAATTTAAT
>JAMLFT010008538.1:0-13608 GCA_026544285.1 Pachyrhizus erosus | reverse complement strand
ATCCAATATCGAATTACAAAACTCTCATGAAATAGATTGAGTTTATGAATTTTTATATAATATAAAAGATAATTAATATTTTATTACACCACTTTATTTTAGCATATAACTAGAAACTATTTTATGTATTCCACTGGTACTTTTTAACTTAAATAAAACTTAAAAAGCATATATCAGAATAAAAAAAATATTTAAAATTATAAGAGAAATACGGATAATTAATTTAATGAATAAGAAAAAAAATATGAGTAGAACTTAAATTTTGGAAAAAGAAGTATATTTTAAAAATAATCAATTTGAGAGTATAAGTGGACTAAAGTGAAAAAATATAAAAATTTAAACAATCAAAATGAGATTTTATTTTTTAATAATTTTTATTTTAAAAATATAATTAAAAATATTAATAATATAAAAAATATTGTCATATTTTATAATATTTTAATATCAATTATTTTTAGTGTTTAAATTAATTTCTTTTACATTAGATAACTTTTTTTAATAACTATTTTAACTCTACAAAATAATTAATTTTAAATAATTTTTCAAACTCATATTTAGTATGATTGTGATCAAATTTACATAAAGATGAAATTATTTATAACATGAAATTTGTACAACTAAATTAATAAAATTAAATCATTAACTAATTAATTAAATATTTATTAAAAAATAAATACTAGATTTAGTTCTCTAAAATTAAGTTTTTGGTTAAAGTCTTCTAATGAAAAATAATGTTAATAGAAGGGAAAACTCTACTAAAGTGGTTAGTTAGATTTTCTAACAAAAAATAATTATAATTAAGTTGGTAGATACTTCACACCAATGCAATGTGATAAAAAAAAAAAATTAAAGCAATTAATAAGAAAATATGACAATATTTTTTATATTGTTGATATTTTAATTAAATTTTTAAAAAAAATTGTTAAAAATATTATTTTGATTCTTTAAGTTTTTTTATTTTTTTCATTTTAATCATTTATGTTTTAAAATTCTCCTTTTTGTTGGACTAAAACATGTCTCTTTAAAAACATAATGAATTGATAATTTTAAAACATAAAAGAACAAAATAAAAAAAATATGAAAACATAATGAACTAAAAATATATCTTAGCCAAATTGAAAAGAGGATTTGTAAGAGAATACAACACCAAACACTATTTATTATGTGTTTACATATAAACTAAATTCACTTAAACCTACATTTAACTAAAATCAATTATACGAACCTATCCAGATCTAGTTATTACAAATATCAATTTAATAAATTGATGATAGATGTTCAATAAGCAACACAAAGGCATTTATTAGAGGTCTTGTAACTAGGTCCAAAACCAAAAAATAAGATTTATTCAACAAAATGGATCACTTTTATACGTGTTGATGAAATTAAAAAAAAATATTAACATTTGTTATTAAGATATGTTTTTATTTTATCTTATGAATTATTTCTTTTATTAGAATCAAAATCTTATATTTTTTAATTAAGATGAGATAAATATTTTAACTTATCTTATGTTATTTTTAGTTCATGTTTTTAAGATTTATTTTCTACTTTTTTTTAATTCCCTATAAATAGAACCTGTGTAAAAGAAAACAAAAACTCATGAATAAATTAAGTGTTTTTTCTTTTGTGGGAGTTTTCCATTTTTGAGTTAAAGAACTTTATAGAATTAAGTGCACACTATTCGTGGACACATCAGTCAAATTAATTATACAAATCATCCAAGCATTATATATCAAATATGATTAAACTTTTGTATTTTTGGACCAAATAGCTATCTAATGTTGTGAAAGACTGGAACCATTATTTTCTTACTAAAACATTAGTTTTTCTATTTATGTGAGAAGTAAGTTTGTATTGAGTTTTGTCTTATTGCTTCAAAGAAGGTGAATAAACGTACATGTTGTTAAATTATATTTTTTCTTATAAAATAAGGATTTCTTTATTTTAATTTTTTAAATTTTTTATTTTAATTATTTAAAGTTTAAAAATATTTTTTTATCTTTATTGTCAACTAACAACATTATATATAACAAGGTATATCGTTGACTTATCCACTATTAAAAAGTCTAACAAAATAGTTACTTGTAATTTTTTTTGTATATTGTGTTTTGAAATAATCATTTGATTAAAATAGTTAATGATATCAAATTAATTTATGAAAAATTAAAAAACACAATTTACTAAAAACATTATATGTAATTATCTTATTAAACTTTTTAATAATGTAACAAGTCAATTAACTATCAATATCGTTGTTACATCATCAATTAATATTGGTACTTGACATCATGAACTAAAACAAGAAATTTTAAATTTTTAAAGATTAAAACCATAAAAAATAAACTTTAAGGGAATATAATAAAAACACTATATTTTATAGAAAGCAAAATGTTATCTAAGTCTTAAATTAAATATTAAACATGTCTTTGTCTCTCTTTTACTATTTCATCTACTATATATTACATTTAATATTAAATTTATTATTATATATATAATATTAAATATCATATCGATTTATGCAATTCAATCATTAACTCATTGATTCAACTAGTGACCTATTGATTTAGTACCTTAATTAAGTCGATGATCGTTCTAATTTTGATAACACTAAACCAAATTTAACTTCAAACTTGATCATGCCAAAAGGTCAAACACATTATTCACATTATGAGAAATTTTAAAAACACTCTTTTGAATACGTTCTCTCTTATTGATTAAAATGAAAAAAAAATGTGAGTTCCACATCATATTTAATAATTTTCTCTTTTGATTATTTTTAATTTTTAATAAATTTTAACCAATAAGAGTGTGTTAGAAAATTTGTTTCCAGTACTCCTCTTCATTTTATAATTGAGACGACATTCATGTATACTTGGAATTTAAGGCTTATAATTGCCAAAAAAAAAACATAAATATGGTGAATTGATAGGCATTTCATGTTTATTATTCAATAATCAAAACAAGAAAGAAGCAAAATTTGAACCAAATTTTGGTAGCCCAATTAATTTCACATTTGGAGGGACTCAATATACCAAGCTTATAGGTGGAGCAAGGACCTCTATTACTATGTTTGTCATGACAATAAGAAGATGGACAAATCAACAAAAGATGAAAAATATGATTTTTAGTTTATTTTCTCTTATTTGTTTCACTTAAAAAGCTAAAAAGGGATTTTTTTTATGGAACCCACAACAAAAGAGCATTTTTTTTGTCATATTTGAAAAAAAAAAAGCAAAGGAGGACATTATTTTAGATATATAAAGATCACATTATTTGTATTTTCTTGTACTTCTATTTTTTAAGAGATATTTATGTCATTTTATACATATATATATTTTTCTCATTGTTTTTACTTTTACGCAAACAAATAAGAAGAAAGAAAAAATAATATATATTTTTCTTGAATAAAATATGTTTTGGTTCCTCATTTTATCATAATTTTTGTTTTTAGTTCCTCATTTTTTTATTTTTTAGTCCCTTATAAATTATTATATTTTTTTATTTTTGACATTAATTTTAATTATTAAGTGATAACATAATGAACAAAATTTGTGTTTGAAATTTTTTGTTTAAATTTCTATATAATTTTTAATTGCTGCAAATTTTCTAGCTGACTAAAATTGTTAAAAATGTTAAAAATAAAATAAAAATTTTGAACATCAAATTTTTTGAAATCATAAAAAGTATTATAAAAATAAATATTTTAACTGCCAAAAAATTTATAGCTATTAAAAACTATTATAATCTTCAAAAGAATATTTTCACACAATTTATATTCGTTACATTATCACTTAACAAATGAAATTATTGCTAAAAACAAAACGACAAAATAATTTATGAGATATTAAATATAATAAAAATATAAAAAAAATTAAAAATAAAAATCAAGATAAAATTAAAAATTAAAAATATACTTTATCTTTTTATTTTCTCTCTTATCAAATACTGAAAAATCATTTCATCTTTTTTCCTTCTACTTTTCTTTCTTTTAGTTTACTTCCAAAATCAAACATACCCAATAATTATGGATGCATCCGCTACAAAAAAAGTCTTCACATAAGCATTTGAACCCAATAAAATGTGTGTTTAGTGCTCAAATAGAAGAATCTAAGGCTTCATGCCTAGCCACCAAGATATCGAAGCAAAGGTGACAAATATTTTCAAAAGGTGCACTTGCATTTATTTTTCATAAATCATAAATCTAAGGCTTCATGCCTTAGGCATTCAAA
The DNA here is from genome assembly GCA_026544285.1 of Pachyrhizus erosus. NCBI lineage: Eukaryota > Viridiplantae > Streptophyta > Magnoliopsida > Fabales > Fabaceae > Pachyrhizus > Pachyrhizus erosus. Next base: position 9,376 of record JAMLFT010008538.1, on the reverse strand, counting down.
GGCATTATTAGATACTAGTTGAAACCCACCACTTCGTGTCTTTTTATCTATAGTTTTTAGTTTTTTAATTAAAAATAAAAGGCTGATTAAAAGAAATAAATAAATATATGAAGAATTATCTTTTATAATAATCATCCTATTTAGAATCATCTTTCATAATTAATTAAAGGATAAAACAGATTAAAAAATGTGTACATTAAATATAGGTATTTCTTTCATTATTAGTACAGATGGCAATTTTTATTCTTAAAAAGAAAATATAGTTCAGTCATTATCTTGAACAATATATCTCCAGAGTGACTAGTTTTGTTGTTGAAGCCACAGCACATTTGCAGGCAAACAAGGTACCAGAGTAGGAGATCGACACAAAGGAATGCAAAATATTCTTCCCATTCCACGGCACATGCAGTGCCTTTCGATTCATATTTAAAGGTCTTAATTTACAGCTGCTGAGATACATATTTCATTACAAACAAAATGGCTTCAAATACCAAGTACGGAAATTTAGTCTAGTGCTGGATAATGCCTGCATCTACAAGCCAGCACAATTGTAGGCAAATTTGGATAGGGTAACCCAAAAAACACGAGAATCATATACAGTTTGACACAAGGATCTCCATAAACTTATTTCATATGTGAAATAAAAGGCATGGATAAAACACCCTGTATTCCACGCTACATCCAAATGTACAATCAAAAGACCCCCACCAACGTGCCTGAGACCACTTCATAGATCAACACCCTCGTCCAGACCTTTGGAACCAATCATCACATTTGAATCAATTTGTTTGTCAAACTTCTTTTTCCTTCTCGCTTCAAACTCTTGAAAGCCCTCCATCTAGATCATTCATCAATCGTTCAATTGTAATGAAAATTGAACATTTACACAGATTTAGCAGAAAAATATAGAAGGGGAAAAATACAGAACATGATCATACCTGCTGAAATTGATCCATTGATATAGGATTGCCATGCAGTGATATGTTCTGAAGAGCTTTGCAGTCTTTCAATAAATTCAGAGGTATCTGTCCAAAGAGGAAACTGAAGTATCATTAAGACATTCAAAATATAAGGAAATTGATTTAGAATATGAACTGCCAGGGTTGGAATTGCTGGAGGCAAACAACAAAGATTCAGATGCAACAGATTTATAAAGACAAAAAAAGAAGGAAGCAATAACCAATAGGCACTGTAAAAATAGTTTATCAATAAGGCTTATTGCCTACAAGAAAGGACAAATATGATGCCAGAGTTCAAACCCATCAACGTGAACTATATAGTCAATATGAAAGATGCAATTCAATATTACATTTTAAAATGGTTAAAAAGAATTACTACAATTCTAAATATCAACTAAGCAATAGCTGCACCACTTGATCACCTATTACAAATGCCTGTAGTGAATAACTGCCTATGCATATGCGAGGGAATGACAATGGATATTCCTGATATTCAAGCAACATAATTTTCTGGCATCAATATCTATATGCATTTCCCTCACTCCAAACCAATACTAAAACAAACAGGTACAGCGTATTGTAATGCTCAATGCTTGCTTATCATTGATTTTAGACATCCCTACAACTAAGTTAAAACATTACTGTACAACATATATATATCTCGGTGATGGAAGTTAACTTGGTGAATAAAAATCCAAGCAATAAGTAAACCACTCATTCAAGTAACTTCTAAGTTTATGATTCCAATAAGAAATCTTGGACTCAGATTCTTCAAAAGCAAAAATAATAATCAAACAATTTGCAACCAATCGTTCAAAGTTTGTAAAGTTTATAAAATACTAAACAGTTGACAAGACAAACTCCCATGTAATAGTAACAATTAGCTCCAACAGATGAAAGAAACACCCTAATATGTCTCTTATATGTCAGTGTTGATCAGTTTCATAACAGTCCTGTTTAGCTACTCAACAAATTCCTACTCAATAGGAGACTACACTAAGCAATCATTTGATTTTGTAGAAAAAAATAAAATTTAAGACTTATCAAGTACATTTTAAGTAGTACAATCTGTGTTCTGATGTTTTGCTAATCCTCTCTAAATCATGGGTTAAAAGTACTCCATATCAGAACAGGAAGCAATTAACACTAAGAAGTACAAATTAAATGTATTTTGATATGCCATGTTCTGAATCAGACAGTTATAAACTTATAATTCCATGTTAGAAAGTTATTAGGCAGTTATTTTTATACTAATTTTGGATTAGACAGTCATAGTGATATACAGATCATGTGACAGACTTGTAGAAGGCAATTAATGTATCAGATAGTTATTTCTGATGTTTTGAAGGAAGAAACTCCTTGTTACAGGGAAACCCTGTGTTCGTTGATGTTTGTACTCAAATGTGACCTAAAAGCTAGATTATTTCTAGAATTTATTCAGAACTCAGTGTGATGTAGAGTTCCAATACATCCACCAAGTCAAATTCACACACATTGCCCTTCTAGGCTCCCTTAGTCAACAAGAAAAAATTTTAATCCTTCCAGATAAAGATCAGCTTGCTCTTAAATCAACACAAACATAAAAAATTTAGGCTAGTATATTCGAGCGAGTTAATATCAGCAACAGAGTAGGGATCAGGTCTACTTGAGATATACACTACAAGGGCATCATAATCCTCAGGTAGACTATCAAGGTGTACTTGCTTCAACACTGGAGGGCCAATGCCAATAGACAGCAAGGAATCAATTAGGGCTTTAATATGCCACAGATATTCCAATACTTATCAATTTTTTTTCCGTGTTCCTCGGCTCAGATTAAAATTGACACATATTAACTTGAATCTGAGAATGGAAGAAATTATGAATTTCATCCCACAGCTGCCAAGAATGAATGTAGCCAATTACACAAGAAAGAAGAGCTTCTAACAATGATGAAAGGAACCATGAAACCAGCAAATGATGTAGCTGTTCCTAGTGTATATAATCTTCATTGACAATAGTACAATCATGATCTTCTTAGGAGAGATGTCAATCTGAAAAATCTGGATTAACAACATAGCAATGGATTCCATGTTCTTAAATTGCTGCTTTGACCTGTTGTACTTGCTTCCATAACAGGAAGTTTTTCTCGTCCAATTTTACAGAAGCTGAGTACAAGAAGTTCATTGAAGTGCTCACCAGAGATGCAGAGGTGTAAGGATTGGTCAAATTTTGGAAAGGATTTGTGTGCAAAGTCATTGCTCTGACAGCAATCTCATGATACCAAGTAGAAACTCATGAAAATTGAGAAGTTGAAGTTAAATAGAGAGATCTGTGAATAAAATGATTGAATTTCATTAAATTGAACTCTTTAGAGAATTCTCATACATTTATACAATCTGAGTTACCTTGCAACTGTTAAAGACATGAAGATCCTAACTGATTCAGTTATATGACAGATGTCATGGAAGCTAGAAGTCTCATTATACATTTGTAGATATCTCTAGCAATGTTTCACTAACTCCAACCATTTGTACTCGTGAAAGAGTTGAATTTTGGAAAATCAAATCCCAATCCATGACAAATGATGATTGTTATATCTTCAGTTGAGAACTATAAGAGCTAGCCTACATGTAATCTTTCTACATTTTTTTGTCCAGAAAAGTTTATGCATATGCATATCTTAATCCTAATTATTTTTAAATTTATGGATATGGCACATAATCCCATAAAGCTACCCATAAATTTTATTTTATCTCATCATTTTTTTTAATTAGTCTCTCTGGATATATTTGTTAAAATCATTTCGTTAATTTAAAGGTAGAGATATTACAAGTTGCATCAGATGAATTCAGCTAGCTGAACTTAGTAACCTGTAATAATCAGGGCAAATTCCTCACCTGTTTTGTTACTGCTTCCAAAAATTTTCAAGGACTGAAGTGCTCACTTCCTATTTCATATAGAATTACAATGGGTAGCATCAAATTTCTAGTAAAGGAACATACAAGACATCAACATTTGGTCAATCTGTGGTTTTACGCTACAGTTGGATAGTCCATTAGTCCTTATAAGATGCCCATAACTAAATTTTAGAACATAATGGAAAAATCAACACATATTCACAAAATAAATAAATTAATATAAGAGAATAGGAAAATGATAAAGTGCATTCAATCAAATCTGGCACTTCATAAACTAGGTTTAAATATCACAAAATAACACCTGCTTCACATTATTATTATCCAAGCTAAGTGACTTCAAGTGAGAGAGATTGCACACTGAAGAGGGAAGATCCTCAATAAGATTATCTGAAATGTTCACAAAATGGTTGGAATTAGCTTCGATCAAACACAATATAAAGACAAATAGAAAGAAAGATGGTGCAATTCCTAAGATCCGGATTAGATTGACATAAAAATGGCCAATCAAAAGAAAATCTTATGATGTGTATATCACCATAGTCATTCTTCAAACTGAAATATTTGCATATTCAGTTTAACTATTTTTTTGGGGAAGGGGGAGCTTTTTTTATCAGCTTCCGGAGAGAGCTTTTAAAAACAGTACTTGTTCCTCAAAAATGCCTAAAACAAACATGCAGAGACTACAAAACACAACCCAAAAACTTAAGCTTCAACTTAAAGGTAAGATGTAAGATAAGAAAAGTAATCTCAAACTGCAAGAAAAATTGCACAGCAATCTATTATTGCAGACCTTAAACCCTAAAACAAAAACATCTGTTGAAGAGAAATAAAGATAGCACAAAGGCATATCCTCCTCATCAGGCTAACAATCAACAAAATCCAGTTGAATAAACACACACACACACATGGATACGAATTAGGATGCAAGGAAAACACACACACACGCAAATAAGCAAACACATGCATTAGCATGCTCATGCAATGCATAATGAACTTTTTGTGTCAATCAAAAAGATACCATTAGCTTGTAATTCTTCCAAAGAGAAGCAACTCCCAACAGATTCTGGAAGAGACTGTAACTTGTTATTTGACACATTTAAAAGCACCAGCTGCATTATCAAACAATGTATTAACTCTAAAGTTGAAAAAAATGTACGCATTTCATTTTAAAATTTCCTAAACTAAACTAAAAAACACCATAAGGGCACATTCTGTTCATTTATTGAAAGTGCATGGTTACCATCTAAGCCCCGTGCAAATTAAAATCATAAATCTATGTAGCATAGAGTCTACATTTAAGATTACAATGTGTGTCTGTATCAAAGAGTTCCTGAGTGCTAAAGGTCATAATTAAAGATTTTTCATGGTTTAGAAGTGAAGCCAATGTCAACAGAAAAAATGATTTTTTCTAAGCCCATGAAGAGTTTGACAAAAACAGGCTACAGCAGATAGTATAATAAAATATAAAATGTCTCCTAATGACAAGTAACATTACATCATGTCTTACACATGTATGAAATGGAGACAGCTACCTTTCTAAAATGTCTGCAACTAAACAGGATAATTGCAAATTTTCAAAATTCCATGATCATGAAACAACGATACTCATAATCATATCTAGCTATAAATGCATTAAGCATGTGGATAAGATAATAATAGAAAAGTCAAATGATATATAGGTTTCACTATGTATAATTACTTACATTTCTCAAACTTCCAATAGTTGCTGGCAAGGACGTTAATAAATTCCCTGAGATGGATAAGCGTTCAAGCCTTACTAACTGGCCCACTAGAGAAATAATACACTGCCAGTTATTACAAAGAAACAAAGAAAAGTTCCTCTAAACATATGTTACGTAAGCAAATAAGATAATAATATTTCTTTTAAATAGTTACTTATAGAATTAAATAAGAGAATTACTTTCATCAGGCAAGGAAGTAATTCGGTTTCCATCCAGGTTCATCAGTTTCAGAGATTGGAGTTTCCCCAAATTCACTGGCAGTCTCTCAATGAGATTCTCCGCTAATACCTGTGATGTTAGTACAACTTAAATATGAAATAGCATTCATAATCAACTTTAACGTTATATAATTATAGCTCTTTTAAAACTTCAAAACAACCACTACCAAACACCACCATGGCAAAAATAAATAAATGAAAGCTAGCTCAGTCTTAACACATGTTCCAAAAAGCATGAGTTTCAAAATGAATAAATAAACTCAAAATTTAATGATTCTATTTTAAATCAATGAGTAACCGAACTTGTAAAGGAAAAACAACAATATGACCAGGTTCGAGGTAGTAATACAACCAAACTTTAGTCAGGCCTGGGCTTCATAACTTTTATTTGTCCCTTTTGTAGCAAGTCTGATGCGTGGTGTAAAACAGGCACGTATGGCAACTTGGACAAAAGTGTACCAATTAACAACTAAGGAAACAATTTTAATGTTTAATTGCTTGTAGGTTTTGTTAATAGCAAGCACTAGAATCTTACGTTCCTTTGCTTTTGTGGCAATTACTTTAAGAGGTTTGAAAGCCTTCTATCACCAGCTTGTGGATTAACAGAAATAGCATGATAGTTTCACTGAAAACTCAAGAACTGACAAGAAATAGTACATATATCTGAAAATGAAGCATGCTGCATAACTACCCTTTAAAATTTAAACACATATTTTGTAGGTACTTTGCTGGAGCCATTCAAAGAAACTGACCAAGAATAATTATATTGCTGAACTGCACAAATTCAACAGAATGTACTCAAGACAAGAATAACTGGCTGAAATACCGATGTTAACAAAAGAGGGCCATTAATTGCATGCCAAAATCTATTGCAGCTTATTTAATTTACGAACCGTTCACAATTCAACACCATCACATAAATTCATAATCAATGTCTCGGTCCAAAAAAATAGTAAATGCTCAATAGAAGCTACCATCCCATAGGCACAGAGTAATAGTGGTCCTTACCAAGCGCTGTACATTAATTAATTTGCTGATTTCCATGGGAATGTCAACTGCAGTTAAGAAAACAGTTATTAACAGTTAAGAGCAACAATAATAACCATAATAATCCTTTAGAGGAAAGGCACTTCTGTTCGAGATCAAAATTAACATATCTACTTCAGAGCAATGACATAACCAAAATTTAAGGGAAAAAAATTGAATGAAAAGCTGCTTACCTATTCGATTATGTGTCAAGTCAAGAGTGCGAACAGATCTGTCTAACTCGAGAATTTCATCCGGAAACGTCTGTTAGCAAAAGGCTCGAAGGTAAATAAGTGTGTTTTTAAAAACCACACATGGGCAAGCAACACAAATACAAATACACAAAAAGAAATAAAGCAAATTGTCTATCTGACTAGGTTATCAATGGTGGATGGCAGAATATGGTGGAAGGCTAAAATTCCACCATATAAACACACTATTGTGGCCTATGGCGCCGCCATAACAGGCCTTCCTTCACAAATTGGCCATTGCAGAAAGGTCGAAAAATGCCACATGGCAGCACTATAACAGTTATTTAACAACATTGCTATCTACATAACATAAATTTCAATTTTTCAAAAAAGCCCGCAGGCCTCACCAAATGTTTTGGACACAGGTCTTGGAAATATCACATAACAGTATAACACCACTTTTCCAAAATCAAAACAGACCCACAAATCACCCTCAAATAGTTTCATTTTGCAAGTAAGATAATTCAAACAAGAAAGACAGAGGATCAAATTAAAGTAGCCTATCTGGCATCACCGATCTAACACACATAAAAGCGTACAGAAAACTAAATATCCATTAAGGTTCCAACGCTATAAACAAATACCAAGCCTAAACAACACACGTTAAGAAGAATAAAAATACTATAAGCAGTGACATAGGCGTCGTTAACTTCAGACGACAACAGTATAAGCTTTTCTTTTCTACCACCAGAATAACATCAACACACTTTCAAGGTTTAACACATGACACAGATAACACCCCATGCCACATGCATCAACCATCTCAACCAACGAAAAACTAAAAAATTGAAAAACAAAAAACATTGAAATTAAGTAAGTACCAAAGTTTTACAGAAAAAAAAAAACCTTAACAATAACAGAATCGGTTTTATAAAATTTAATATAAATAAAATCGAGAAAAACTTGAGAGAGAACTAATTGCCTTTAATTTGGAATCGCGCAAAGCAACAATGCCCGTGGATCGCCAACGCGCGGTCCTACTGGCCTTGGTGTCAGTGTTTTTGCTGGCGAAACAACCCATTTTTTTATGTTAGTAATGAAAGAGAAGAATGAATTGTTGTTTGAGTTCGAAGAATTGATGAATGAAGGAAAGTTTTTGCAGAGAGAGGAGACAGAGTCAGAGAGAGCAGGGGAACAAAAACCGCGTTTTTCTTTTCGTTTTGCCCCACCCAACCTGGCCTAGCGTTGTACCCGTCTGTGTTGGGTTTTGTTTCCCTGTTCTCTCTTAGTTATCTGAGGTGTCACTGACACCTAGCGTTGCTCATAATCGAGGGGTTGGTTAGTTATATGCTCTTTTTTTTTTTTTTTTTTTCTTTCTTTTGTTTTACCTTTCCACATGACTTTTTTTAGCATGCATTTAATTAAACTAAATCCATTGTCCAAGTTTTTCAGCTTTTGACTTTTCCCTTTGAATCACAAATTTCTTCTTGTCCCTTACCTTCTTCCTATGTTGGCCTAGACATTCCAACTTTGCAACTTTGAAAACACCTTCTCCTTCTCCTTCTCCTTCTCCTTCTCCTTCTCCTTCTCCTTCTCCTGAGTCATTAACCCCCTCTTTGCCTACTGCGACACTCCCACTCCCTACCTCTGCACCAAAATGCAGGTTTTTTCCATGAATACAGACAAAGTGAAAAGCAAACGATTCGGCAAAGAGGATATGAATGTTGAATATAAATAATAAGGATGCCACAAGGAAGAGGAGAACAACATCATTCACCCCATGAACCAACGTTGCAACCCTTCTCTCAACATAGCTATTGAAAACACTTCTACATCATGAACCAAATCTCTCTCTTCTCTTGTAAAAAAAAACTCAGACATATCACTGCCTCTCTTTCACTCTCATTAACATTAATATCTCTCAGGCTCATTCGTATAAAACTTCAACATAGTATAATATAATCAGTAGATAAATTTGTTTCTTAACATATAAGTACACTATAATATTTTCTACTTTATTTCACACATTTTTTTAAAACTTATTGATCATTCTTTTACAATTTTTTTTGTTTATTATACATTTTTCTTAAAAGACGCTTACTTTTTTATCTTATTATTTATATCTATTGAGTATAAATTTTAATATAACCAACTATTTTAAGGGATAAAGGATTAGTATATATAAAATAAATATTTGTATACTTGATATATTTAGGTACTTTTTAAAAAAAAAATTAATCTTTATCTTTTAATTAGATTTTAATATTTTTTAAGAAAATAATTAATAATTAAAAATAATCTTACATCATAATTTAAATTAATTTTTATAAATTTAATATA
>JAMLFT010008537.1:0-13610 GCA_026544285.1 Pachyrhizus erosus | reverse complement strand
AAGAGATAAAAAAATTAAAAAATCAAATATATAGATAAAGAGTAGTTGTTAAATCAAATTATATTTAAAATTAAAATTAAAAAAATACAATTGAAAAGAATCAAAATTTTAAAAAGTAAAACTAAATATTCAATATATAAGATTTTGATAAGTCATAAGTTTCAAATAAAGTGAGAATAACTTTTAAAAATATATACAAAAATAATTTTCAAAAACAGTTTCTTTCAATAATATCTCTTAAAAGTACTTTATTTAAAGATGAGAATTCAGATTTATAGAATAGGAATAGATTATAATTCATATAAATTCTACTAAATAAGTCTTGTTATTTATTCAGTGAATTTACTCGTAATTTTGAATGAGTTCTGCATTGTTTTTAACTGACGAGTAATTTTTTATATATTAGACTAATATTTTTAAATCAGTTTTGTTATGAATAAGAATACAAAAATAAACTCGTTGTTAAAAAAAAGAAATGATACTTGTAAAACAAGTTATGTAATAAATTATACAATCAAAAGAAGAAAAAAATAAAAAAGAGACAAATTTAAAATATAATAAATAATGAAGTAAAAAGAGATAAATAAAAAATAATATTATATGAGTTATTACATAAATTATTGTGTATCATGTCTCTTAAAAAATATAAATATACAAAGACATTTAATATATACTTCTTATGTAGCTAGAAGTATTTAATATTTCCTATAAAAAAGAAAGAAAGAGAAATGTTTAATTTTTTAATCAATAATCTTGAATTAATTATTACCAAAATTATTCTTAAATTTAGAATTTAAATAAAAATTAAAAGTGCATATATCAATAAAAACATATAAAAGATAAAAAAAAATATAATAATTATTAAAATAATAATCAAATTACATACATTTCTTTATTAAAAATAATTGTTTTTTTACAATATGAAATTACATAAGAGAAAGCATAATGAATTCATTTTTTATTAATAATAAAGATTACATTTTAAGAAAATAAACTATACATTGATAGTGTGAATAATTTTATATTATTATTTAACCATAAACTATTATGATGATTTTTAATTGATTATCAATATAATTTTTTTTTGTTAACATTACATAATTATTAAGCTTATACCATGTTACTTTTTATGTGTCACATGTTTGATGCTTTATGTTCTTAATTTTTTAAGATATTTTTCACTTTAAAATATTAAAATTTTTATCATTTTTTATTGTTGATACTCTTGTTTTTGATATCTCACCTAAATACTTAAATTATAAACAATTTTAACAAAGACATTTCAGATAAATAAATTTTTTATTATAATAAATTGTACAATTAATTAGTTTCTTAAAATATATGCATTACTTTGAGATGAAAGAACTATATAAAAATATATTAAGAATAAGACTTTTGAAATTTAGAAAAAAAATATAAACATAAAATATTTTAATTAATACGTATAATTTCTTTGTCTATTATAGTGTATCCAAATTTAAAATTTTAAAAAAATAATTAACATCTTTAAAATTTATCTTTTTTTATAAACTGATATTTTAAACTTTAGTTTTGTTTTAATTCATTCTTAAATTTTATTCTTTTTATAAATAAATATTTTAAACTTTATTTTTGTCCCAATTGATTCTTAAATTTTATCTCTTTTTATACATAAATATTTTACTTTCATTTTCATCTTAATTATTTCTTAAAATTAACCCTTTTGTAAATAGTCACATTTGGATTAAACTACTAGAAAAAAATTAAATAATTTGTTATTTTAAACCCCAATTATTCACTAATTTTATTTTTGTAAATAAAATTTTCAAACATTAAAACATAATAAAATTTATAATAAAAAAATCATATGAAGACTCTCTTTATTGTTGTTTAGTTTCTTTTTCTATATTCATATTTTTATTATATTTTAATACACGAAACAATGAATTGAAATAAAAGAATAAAAAAATTAATGAATGATTGAAATTTAACATAAATAATATTTTTAGGTACAAATATATATTTTTTATAATAACATAAATCATTTTACTCTAGTTTAATAAAAAAATATTTGTAAGAAAAGAAAATTTTAAAAATGAATAAAATGATATTAAGTTTAAATATCTATTTATAATAATGATAAGGTTTAAAGATCATTTAAAATAAAATTAAAATTCATATAGCCACAAATAAAATAAAATTTAAGAATCAATTAGATAGTTTATAAAATAAATCTCTAAAATCATCTAATAATAAAATAAATTTGAATAATTTGCATAAAATCTTAAATTCTAACTTTTTTTTTTGTTGTTATCATCCTTACATAAATAATATATGCTGAATACTTATCTCTGTTTTTTTTCTCTCCAGTAGTTCATTCCATACAAAAGAAAGGGAAGAACACAATAAGGAGTAACGAAACAGGCTGAAATATCTAATGCTTCCTTCCTTTGATCAGTGGAAATAAAGGGCACAAAGGTTGTACAATCGGGTCTTACCTCAATTTGTTGTTTAGTTCGAAACTGGACAGAGTTATTTTTTTATGCAATTTTACATTTTATTGTTTATTTACGATATTTATGTTATTTCATATGTTTTTTTTTTTCACTTTCTACACAAAAAAACAAATAAAAAGAAAAAAAAAATAGATCTTCTTTTTCTTATTACTTTCTTTTCTATCAAAAACAATCTACAAAAGATTTCACTCTCAATTCTTTTTATTTTAATTTTTCTAAATGAAACATCTTTTATATCTTTGACAAGAAATGCGTGTATGGAATTTTTTTTCCTTGTGTCATACCCGTGTCCTAATCCAACTTGTGTTGGTTATTAATATTATATTTTTGAATTGATGATGTGTTAGCTTTTGTCGCTACTTGTACAAGGTGAAGCATTGGCTACCCTTTGTCAAATTCTATCATAATTCTGTTTGTCAATATAAAATGTTAATAAAATAGTCAAGCCGCAACCAAAATAAATTCTCTTTAGTATTGCGCAATGTTTCCATTTCGTGATCAAAACGCACACATTCTACCGACCAATAACCAATAATGTAAGAAAATTATATGGTGCTTCAACCAACTCTATGGAATTACATGATCCTATGAAACCTAATGAAGGGGGGGAAAATGCACTGGCTGGCCCAAGTCACAATATATGATGGATTTGTTTTATAGCAACAAACTTTACTGCAACAAAGATGAAAAAAAATAAATCTAATTTATTTTGGTTAAAACACAATTTCCTTCCAGTATATCTAGTTGTACATACTTTATTATTATTTTATAACAACAATACTAATATTTGAATTTTATAATTTAACAACAATATCTAATACTTTATTTTTAATTTTATAATTTTATAATGGTGCAATTTTGATTTTTAAATTTTTTTTATTACATATTTCGTTTTTATAATTTTAAAATTTAACAAATTTAGTCACTGTTAGTTTACAATCAATTTTTTAAACAAAAAATATTGATGTTATATATTTGTGATGATGTAACGTTCAAATGTTGATATAATATCAACGATGTGTTAATGTGTGTCAGATCGTACGCTGTTTGTTGTATTCATGTATCAGTGTTGCGTTATCACAATAAATTAAAATTATTAAATTTTAAAAATATTAACAACTAAATATGTAATAAAAAAAAATTTAAGAGATTAAAATTATTTTATAATAATTAAATATATATTTTTTAATTTAATACTTTTTCTTAACAAAATATTATTTATTATTTAAAAAAATAATATTATAATATTTTTTAAAAAATTAAACAAACAAATGAAAAAGAGAGAGAATATTTTCCTTTTTTTTTTTTCCAATTTGATGGAGAAATAATTTTTATGATCTTACGAAATAATTTTCTTTCTTATTTTCCTCTTAAATAAATATTAAAAATTTAATATTTTTATTCTTTCTCTCCTCCTTCTTGATCTTTCTTTCCATTTTATTTCCATCAAAACAACCAAAAGAAAATTGATTACCCTTTATGAATTTATTATGAAATATACAACCTTATTTTTTGACAAATGACCCGGAGACGGAGTCTATCTTTCATGAGCCTAGAAAAAAAAAAAAAAACTATATTCAATAAATAAGACTATGAACACTCATGATCCTCACACTCGTGAGAGAAAAAAACCGATTACCATGGCAAAACATTCAAAGGAAAAGGATCACATGTTAATCAATTTTATTTTCTGTAGATTTGATGGACATCCACTAAGAGATGAATTATTAAACGATTTTCCACAGAAAATTATGGTATGAAGGGCGAAATTGTTTTTCAAATGGCTCAATGACTTGATAGAAGACCATAAAGTCTTTAGTGCCATTGCAATATGATGGTACGAAGCTTCAGCAATCTCCTCCTTTTCTTATTGTAATCAATATAAGATTAAGACATGACACTTGCGGTTATTTGTTAAGTAGTTGGAAGTTGCTTCCCAAATCTCAGTTAAAACATAACACGTGAGATTTTTATTACAAAGCTTTATTTGATTTTTTTCCTTTTAACGGTCAATCAACAGGCCAAACGATCCGCTTGGTACTGGTCAATCTCGCATTAAATCTTATATGTTTAATGTATATATTTTAAATGTATTAAAATAGTCATAAAAATTTAAAAATTTATTTTGTTTTTAGTTTTTCATAATTTATTTTGTTGTGTTTTTAGTTCTTCATACAAACAAAATATAATAATTTATGAGAGATTAAAAATAATAATTTTTTTTTATTAAAGACTGAAAACATAATCATGATAAAATGAGAGACTAAAAATATTTTTTTAATTATTATTTATATACAATTAATATATTAAATATAAAATATTAATGATTGATTTGAATAATTGAAAATATTATGAGATGTTTTCGATCAATTAAGATAATGGAAACCTATAGGGTTGGTGCATGGTGTACTGCATTTAAATGTGGGAAACAATCTATTTAGTGAGAGAATCCGTGTGTGATTTTATCTGTGCAAAATTTTTTGGACTAGTGACGGTCACACACATATTAAATAACATTTATTCATTGTAAGTTTTGTTTGTTGGAAATAAAAATATAAAATAAAATTTTATAAATAATATGTTGTAAAAGTGGTGATCAAAGACAACATTTCTTTTTATTAAGTGTTGTTTGTAAAAATGGATTAATATATAATAATAAAAAATCATATTAAATAATACTATTTATTAATGTTGTTAAAATTTATTTCAAAAGGATGAGAAAATATTTGAAAAGAAGAGATAGAAAATATTCCTTTTAAATAAATTTAAAGATTTGAATAATAATAAATATAAATTTAATCTAAAGAATTAGTTCAAATAAAAGAAATGTGAGATTTGAGAAAATAAAAATAATAAATTTAAAAGGATACAAAATGAATGAGATTATTGTCTCAATTTTAAATATAATTAAATTATTTGTTACGTTATGTCTTTGAGAAAGTTGGTAATGAAAAAGTCACTAATTTAAAAAAATATTTTTTATAACAACTTTTTAGATGAATTATATTTTTTTAACCTTTTTAAACTATCTTTATTTTGAGACCTTTACTTTCAATGTTAGTCATTAATTACAACATTTTTTTTACAATCAACCAGTCTCAATATAGACAATTGTAACATTTTTATTTTTTTTACAGATAATCAACATCAACTTGACAATTGTAGTGTTTTTGCAATCAAATATAATGATCCCAACATTGGTGACACCAACAGCTAGATATATAACATTATGGTTCCTCTCCCCTCACTACCTTTATTTTTATTTTTATTTATTCACTTTCATTTTTTTTCTTTTTCTATTCTCATATCACAGATTTCGCTTCTCGTGAATTTTTAAACCTCCTTTTTCCAAATTTTCCAAAAAAAATATGCTTGTATTATTTTACTAAAAAACTTATATAAATAGATCAACTATCGAGATTTGAGAGAGTATGAGAAAATACACAACAAGATACTATGTGGTATGTATAGTGTTTATATATATATATATATATATATATACATATATACAACCCTTGCATTTTTTTTTTTATATATATAAACCAATTATATATTTTTAATCAATTTATTTTGTGGCTGAGTGTTGAAAAAGTTGAAGAAGAATCTTTAGATTTAGAAAGAGTTGAATACTTTAGATTCAAATATAATAGAAGACTTTGTGGGTGCAAATAGGGTTAAAAAAAATTTAGATTAAGAAAGAATAAAAAAATCTATGGATTTGGAAGAAGTTGTAGACTTTTTACCTACAATTTGTAGATTTGATTTGAATAAATTTCTTGATGAAGTCCAAACTTTTAGAGAAAGAGAAATTAAAAATGTAGTTAGAAACATGTTAAAAATTTATCTTTCAACAGTTTATTGAATTTTTTGAGTTTATTTGTTTGAACTAATTTTATAATTTGCTTTAATTTATTTATGTAAATGTGTCTTTATTTTTTTTTTCATTAGTGGTAGTACTTTAATTATTTAGTAGTGGTCAATTTTTGGTTATAAATGACCTATACAAAGCAATATTGACTAAATTGTTTAAGAAAAGACAAAGAAAATCTGATGATATTTTAAATAAGGCCAATGTTTTTCTTAAAATAATAAAGATCACTATTATTAATAATATTTTATTAATAAATAGATGAAGATAAAATTTCTCTACTTTATTAGTTACAAAAGATAAAAATTCACCACCTACTAGAAGGTCTTAAAAGGTAGAAAAATTTTAAATATAATAAAAACTTTTACTTTATATCAGTTAAATTTTTTAAGATAAAATTAAATTATAAAAGATAAATAATTTAAAAACTAGATAAGTAATTTTTAAATTATTTGAGTTTGATTTTAAAATGAAATTATAAAGGTCTAATTAGACAACACTAGTTTAGTATAAGTGTTATTGAATGAGAAACTTACACAAAGTTGATTTAGTATAAGAACTGTCTAAGGTTCCTAGTAGACAATACTTGTACTAAATAAGTGATGTCTAAGGTCCTATTAGACAACACTACTACTGAGCATGTGCTATCTAAGGTCTCGATTAAACATGTGTATTATGTATGTGTTGTTTAAGTTTCCTATTAGACAATACTTATACTAAGCGAATATTGTCTAATTGAATCCTTGAACAACACAACAAGCATTATCAAAAGTCACTCCCTTTTAATAGTTACGAGATAAACATTACGCACATGTGCTATTGAAAGCCCAATTATGTGCTATTAAAGGACTTTTTTTTTTATAGTAGTGACATAATCTAGATTTGACTACTAATATCTAGTAGGAGCCTACAAAAGGAGATACGCAAATTTCTCTATAAACAGATTAGGTGACTAGTTGGTGAAAAATAATTAATGCAACATTAATGTTGATTCAGACATCCCACCAATAGATGAAGCCAAAAGACTATTGTGAGACAATAGATAGTTGAAGACATTGTCTATAAATAGAAAAAAAAACTAAGAAAATGAACATATATATGATATGAAGAATATCTTTTATTGTCCCCAACAAATTACAAAAGCTAATATTTCCAAGTCTTCTTCATTGTATTGTTTTTAATTCTTGTAAAAGCTTTCAAACACTTCGCATATATAAGAGTTAGACTTTAAAGCCTTGTTCATATCGTTTGATATAGATTTGTAAGAGTCACTTGAGCCCCTATCTTTCTTAAAAATATAAGGTTAAGCCATTAATGGCTTGGTAAAATAATACTTGTATCTTGTTGATATAATGAAACTCGATGTTTTGCTAAGAACTAGACATAACCTTAGTGGTAGAGGTGAAACAATAAAAAATTTCTTGTGTGTTCTTGCTATCATCTATTCATTACTTATTGGAAGAATTGTTATTTTTCTCTATAAAAGTTTTATAATCCATTTGTGGCATTCTAAAACATATCTTTCAGTTTTCATTTTAAAAGAACAAACAACCCTTTCTTATGTTTTCAATGAAGGTTTTATGAAAACTTTTAAAATACAATTTAACCCCCCTTGTGTTTTCTATGTGCTTTAAAATTTGGTATTAGAGCTCGACCTTTAAGGGGTTGAGCACCTAACAGTGTCTAGAAGAAAAGGTGCTTTCTTAGTTCAACCTCCAACCTTTCTTGGAGAAGGATATCCTTATTGGAGAGATTACATGAAGATGTACATAAAATCAACAAAATATCAACTTTGATATATTATTGTCATAAGTGATATTCCTATCACTTGTCCATAAAGCTTAGTGGATCTAAAAAGACTTTAATAATGCACAACTTATCACCAAAGCATGCTACACCATTACTTATGCTCTTACAAAGACATAATACAAAAGGTTTTGTGGTTTGAGAACTGCCAAAGAATTGTAGGATGCTCTCAAAATCAATTTTGAAGGAATAAAGGATGTTTCTTTAAGAAAATTTGCCACTCTTCTGAGGTAGTAAGAGAAATTTGCCATGAAGGAAGAAGAGGCCATTGATTAAATGTTTGGAAGATTTCAAATTATCTTAAATAGTCTTCACTTATCTCAGTCACACATTTACTAAAGCTTGGAACAACCTAATGATCCTAGACAGTCTCTCAAAGAAATGAGAGATTAAGGCTACAACTATTAGTGAATCTAAAGATATGAAAAAACTATCTCTAGATGAACTTCTAGAAACCTTGAGAGTGTATGAAGCCAAAGTACTTGCTGAAAGCCAACTAGTTCAAAAAGGGTCCGTAACTCTCCAAGTAGGAGAATCTAGTAAATGAAAGGATGAGAGAAAATCTAGTAGCAAAGGTTTAAAAGTAGAAACATTTGAGAAGTCAAAAGAAAGCTTAGGTGGATCTACTAATGAGGAAATATCTCTCCTTTCAAGAAAGTTCCAAAAATGGTAAAGAAGAAAGGAAAGTAGAAGCACTCCACTAAGAAGAAGGACAAATACAAAAGAAAAAATATAGAAGAAAGTAGTACTATCATCTACTTCAAATATGGGAAGCTTGGAGACATCAAGGTAGAATGTCCTAAGCTTCAAAAGAAGTAACACTAAAAAAAAAAGTCTGCTGGCCACTTGGGAAGATTTGGACAATGATAACAGTAATTCAGATGATGCGAAGGCCAATCTCTACCTGATGGTTGATACAAGTGCAAATATAAAGGTAAAGTTTGTATATGATATCTCATCTTCTTCCTCAAATGATTCTTCTAATGATGAAGAAATGTCTTATAAAACTCTTCTACAAAATTCTCATATGATTTTTCTTCAATATGGAAAACATAAAGAAAAATATAAGGAAATAGTCTTTGAAAATATTATTTTTAAAGAAATCAAACGAGAACTATGTAGAAAAGTCAAAACTTTTGAACAAAGTTTGATAAACTATGCAAACAAGGATCACATAGATTATATGTTTGAGATTTAAAAATTGAAAGATGAGCTTGTTTACATAGAGGCATTTCCATAATTTTAAGTGAACATATTGTTGTCAAAATGCTTTGGAAAAATCATCAACATAAATTTAATAAATCTAGACTTGGGTTCCATAAGACAAAATCTGAATCATCTATTCAAAAGTCCAGTATAGTCTATTATCACTTTTGTGGTAAGCATGGCCATTTGGAACACAAATGCACACACAAAAGGAAGAAAAAGATTGGAAAAACCTAGAAAACTAATGGAAAAGGACCTAAATAGATTTGCATACCAAAATCTCTTATTATGCCTGTTGCAGATATCCTTGTTAGAAAAATGATAGAGTTCAAGCTGGTACTTGACAGTGGCTAGTCATGACACATGATGAGAGAAAGGTCTATGTTCCAAGACCTTATACCTCTTGATGGGTGTGTTGCCTTTAGAGGCATGAGTAAGGGAAGAATTATCAATATAGGAAAGATTGGTAAGCATCCTCTACCTATCATTGATGATGTTTTATGTGTTGAAGGACTAAAATATAATATGCTAAGCATAAATCAATTTTATGATAATGGTTATATTGTCTTCTTCAACAAAGGCAACTGTATAGTCAAAAACTATGATGACAACTTTCTTTTTACTGCTAAAAGATATCATAATCTTTATGAGATTGGTATAAATAAAATGTAAGATGTTTAATGTCTAAAGAAGATGAAATATGAGTCTGACATAAAACTTGGGTATGTTAATTTGAAATATATTTCAAATTTAGTTAAGGGATTGCTTGAGATTTCTTGAAAAACTCTTCTTCTTTGTGAAGTTTGTCAGAAAGGGAAACAAATTAAAATGTCTTTGAAACACAAAAATACGATTTTCGCTTCAAGTCTTATGGAAATGTTGCATATTTATTTATTTGGACCTACCAAAACTCAGTT
Source organism: Pachyrhizus erosus (assembly GCA_026544285.1). Classification (NCBI taxonomy): domain Eukaryota; kingdom Viridiplantae; phylum Streptophyta; class Magnoliopsida; order Fabales; family Fabaceae; genus Pachyrhizus; species Pachyrhizus erosus. The sequence goes on along the minus strand of JAMLFT010008537.1, from coordinate 3,318 downwards.
TGTGAAACACTTTGAAATTTCAACCTAGTAATATTTGTGTTTTATTTATTTATTTATTAGATTTATTGAGTTGAGTTATTTTTAGAAAAATAAAAATAAAAATAAAATAAAATAACTCTTTGGAATTAATGACTAAAAATTAATTTTGAGCAGTTAAATTCTAAGAGGATTTTATAAGATAAATATTGAGGATAGATAGTATAATTAATTGATGAAAATTTGGTTGTGCATGTAGCGAAACAACGATGTAATCCATAAAAGACATGAAAACAATTCTGTATAAAACCATCGTGTCACCCATAACAAGAAAGAGCAAGAAAGCAACATTGATGTAAGAAAACAACATTGTCACATGAACTCACTAGGACCAATACAATTACATACTAGAGTTACCAAATCATAGGCACTAGTGGGTTATGTGTTTCCAATGAAAGAATGTGAGAGTTGGCTTCTAGAACCACTTTCCAAAAGTGTTTAATTTTAGCACTTCTAAAAATTATTTTCTAGAATTTGTTATTACTTTAATAAATTTTGAAACCTAGTTTTAAGAAAGGCAACATTTTTAGAAAAAAAAATAAAACATGAAAAGGGACTACACTTAAGAAAGAAAGGGAGTGTAAATAACAATTACCCTTAGTTTGAGTAGTAAGTTTAACAAAATCCAACCTAAAACAATCCATGTATGTTCATTCAATATGTGTTGCTATTTAGCATTTAAACTTTGTTGGTATGTTTAGTTTAGTGAATAAAGTAAAAGAAAAGAAAAATAATAGAAAATGAGATGATTTTATGGATTTTTTAGCGTAAAAAAAAGGAAAAAAAAAAGAAGTCAAAAGAAACCTTAACGCAACAAAATGACATGTCACATATAAAATCAAAGGAAAAAAGTCTTACGAAACTATACAATTACATAACACTGTTACCAAATCTTAGTCATCAATAAGTGATGTGATTTTGATGATATTATGTGAGTTGGTTATTTGAAACTAGTTTTCAAGTGTGTGGAATTTTAACACTTCTAAAAGTTAATTTTTGGAATGTGTTATTCTACTAAATTTCAAAGCTTAATTTTAGCAAAAAAATATGTTTGAAAAAAAAATTAAAAGAATTGAAGAAAAGGAGTATCTAGAAAAGAAAGAGAGTGTAACTAACAATTTTTCTTGATTTTAATAATAAATTAAACTAAATCCAATCTAAAACACAATCCCTCCACATCCATTTAAATTTGTTGCCATTTAGGATGCAAACTTTACTGATATGTTTGGCTTAGGAAAGGAAAGAAAGGGAAAAAAAAAAAGAAAGAAAGGAAAAAGAAAGAAAAATAAAGAAAAGAAAAGAATAAAGATTTAAATATATTTTTTATACATGTATAATAATTTATTTTGATTTTACTATTTAAATTATTATTTTTTAATTTTAGTATCTCATATTTTTTTTTTCATGTTTAATTTTTTTATCAATCGTTAGTTTGATTTCATTTAGTAATGAAGTGATAGATAATTTGTAGAAAAATCTAATAAAAAAATTGTATAACAACTTTATTATTTCTGGTTAAATTTTATTATTTTTAGATAATTTTTTTGTTACGTCATTACTTAACAAAATTAAATTACTAAAAGATAGTAAAATCAAACATAAAAAAAATTTGAAGTACTAAAATAAAATAAAAATTGATAATTTATTTAGTAAAAAAAAATAAATGATTTTATAAGTATAAGAAATATATTTAAGTCAAAATTAAAAAATAAGATAATTTTATAAATTTTTTAATAGAAAGAGAACAGAAATAAAAGTTATATATATATATGAAATAACATAAATATCTATATAAAAAAGAAATATATAAAAATAAAATATTTTAATCATTTTCAGTATAAAATCACCTTTCCTTCTCCTTTTTTGCCATGTTGAATGGATTACTGAACCTATGAATGTTATTTTTTAAAATCCCTTCTCCCTGATTAACCAAAAAAAAAAAAAAACTCTCCTATATTTTTTATAAGCAAAATAACATATTTTTTTATTTTATAAATAAATTTTGGCTATTTTTAAAAAGTATTTTATTTAATTTAAAATTTATTTTCTGCAACCCTGTTTTACTATTGGTATGAAGTTTTCATTTAAAACAATTTTTGATTACATCATTGAAATTTTTTTAATGAAATATAAAAGAATTATTATATGTTTAATTTTTTATTTTGTCATTACATCTTTTTCTTTCATATTTTTATTTTTTTATATGTAATAAATAATACGAGTAATTTAAGAAAAATAGTGTAAGATTATAAAAATTTAAGATAATTATCTGATTTTTTTTAATAAATATGTGATGTGTTTTTTTGAACTTAACAATTTTACTAGTTTTCCATCCTTCTATGATTGTCCTTTCTGGAAATCCCGTTACATACGGACGTATCGGATCTGAAATATCTCATATACTAGGAAAACTTTCAATGAATTCTTTTTTGGTAGTATTTTCAATGAAAATTTAAGAGACTGTTTGAAAAAGTAAATAATAATTGTTATTTCAATTCTTCGTGAAACAGGTAAATTTCCACTAATTACTGTAGTAATGGCAAAGCCAATTATTGTAGTTTTAAACTTTTCCGTCCCAAAATATTGGTTGTTTTTACCAGCGAGTGGGACACTTGCAATGCAATTTTTAAAATGTATAGCATAAATAAAGATTTGATGTCTCAATTCCTAAGGATAGAAAGTGACAAAAATTGATGGCCGTTGAATTTTGAGTCATTGCTTTTGTATGGAATTTTGTTTCGGACATATATTCTCCATATCAGAGACAATTGTATTGAAGCTGAATAAGATTACTAATTAGTAAAGACAATTTTTTTTCTAAATATTTAATAATTGAATTAATCGAAACAACATATTGCTGATCATTAAGGAATTTTCTCTATCTGACATTAATTTTAAATCATTTATTTTCAATAAAAAATGTAAAAAAATATTAAAAATATTTTTTTTAAAACTATCTTTTTAATACTCTTTATATGATTAATTAAATTTATATTTTTTCTGACTTAAAAATAAAACCTATTAAACTTGATAATTTCAATAAATTTTAAATAATCATATAAAAAGTATAAAAAGAGAGTGTACGAGAGTGTTATTAGTCTTTCTTTACAAATAAATACATCTAATATAATTTTGATAAAAATGCATCAATTTAATACTTCCTCCATTATCTTTTATAAAAAAAAAATCAACTAATTTTTTGTTTTCAAATATGAGTAAATTTTAATTATTTTTATTTTATTTAATATTATTTGTTAAAATATTTTTTATTTTTAACTATTT
>JAMLFT010008536.1:0-13610 GCA_026544285.1 Pachyrhizus erosus | reverse complement strand
TGACACAAATAATTGACATAATATATAATTATAATTTAATAATTAAATTGATCAAATTTATATATTATATAAAATTATTAAAATTATATCGATATGATTTGATTATATATATATATAATTTCATGAGTATATTTTTGTTATACAAGCATGATTAGCATCTTATTATTATCATATCTATATATAAACGTAAACTGAAATTAATTTTGTGTATAAGAATTAAATTGATTTTTTTCCACCTAAAATTGAAATTAAAAGATAAATAAATTTTAAAATCCAGTCATATTAAACCTTAAAATTTTGACCTATTTGTTTTATATTAAGAATCAATTCTTAATCTTTGATATTATAAAATATGTGAGACTTCTAGTAAAGCTCAAACAATGACATATCAGATCCACGCATTGGGTGATATCTAAACACACATCTGAATTATATTCAACAATTTAAAGCTAATTATATCAAAATTAATTCTATTCAGTTTTAAGAAACACAGACACTATATTAGGGCGATTCTAGTTCTCAATATTTTTAACGTATCATTTTGCATTCAGCAAGAATCTAATTGTGAGGTACTTCCGTCTTGTCAACCATCTACTTCCTCTCCACATTAATGCAAAAAACCCGTCCCTCTATCAGTGGATCCTCACAGTTCATCAGAACAAAAGGTTTGAAACGTCCAAAATTGAAGTGTTCATAGTGCCATATTAAATGATGGACAAAAAATGCAGAATGCTAGGCTGTTTAAACTTTGCTCTTCTAACCATATGACAAATGAAAAATAGTTTTTTTTTTTTTACTCAGTATCCTTCTATCAAAATTCAATGATTATTCTATTATTAAAAAAATTAATCTCTCTCCGTATATATCTATATACATAAATTAAGAATCAGACCTTCAAAGCTTAAAAAAATAAAGTTATCAAATTAAAAAATAAAGTTATCAAATAGTTATATCACACCATGTTGATATGAAAAATAATTTTTAATTGATGCTTTTTATTATTTGAGCAGAAGTTGTAGCCTTTAATTTATGCACACTGTCATTTACAAATGTTAGGGAGATAGAGGGTAGAGAGAAATACTTTAATTAACAAAATTTTTGTATTTTTTCTTAAAAAAAATTTTGTTTCTCTGTTTTTACAATAAAAAGAACAACCTATTTATAGGCATTCACATGCTTTTCAAAAACTGAAAATAATAAAACCTAATTATAGCTATAAAACAACCTATTTATGGACATTAACATGCTTTTCAAAAACTGAAAATAATAAAACCTAATTATAGGTATAAAACAATATATTTATGGACATTAACATGCTTTTCAAAAACTAAAAATAATAAAATTCATTAAATTAGCATTTAATGTTTATTCAACAAAATTCCCCCATAAACTTAAATGTTTCTACCATCCGTCATGTCAATCATCTTCTTGTATTTGTCAAAAAAATACTTTCAATAGCGATTTTGTGAAGATATCAGTAACTTGATCCTGACTTGCCACATGCACCAATTCTACACTTCCTTCCTTCACATGATCTCGGATAAAGTGAAAATGAACGTCAATGTGTTTGCTTCTTTCATGGTTCACTAGGTTCTTTGCCAACTCAATCGTTGATTTGTTGTCAACTTGAATCACAGTTGCACCTAGTTGCTTTAACTCCATCTTGCTCAACAAATTTCTAAGCCATAATGCATGACATACACACCAAGATGTTGCCACATATTCAGTTTCACACATCGAGAGCGCCAAAATCGGTTGCTTCTTTGAAAGTCAAGAAAATGTTGTGTTGCCTATAGAGAATACATACTCCGATGTACTTTTTCGATCGTCTATGTCCCCACACCAATCGCTGTCAGAGTAACCAACCAACTTGTAATTTTTTGCTTTCGAGTAAAATAACCCAAGTGACACAGTACCTTGAATGTACCGTAGGACTCGCTTCAACGCCTTCCAATGTGAATTAACCGGCTCCTCCATGAACCAACTTATAATGTCGACACTTAATCAAAGATATGGCCTTGTGCATGTGAGATAGCGAAGGCTTCCTACCAAACTCTGGTATCTACTTGCATCGACATGTTCTCCTCCATCGAACTTCGAGATTTTTGCACCTGGTTCCATTGGTATTGATACTGGGTTACAATTTTCCATCTTCTATTTCTTCAAAATCTCTTTTGCATATGTCTCCTATGAAACAAAGATACTCGTTTTTCCTTGTCTAACCTCCAAACCAAGGAAAAACTTCTTCAATCCTAAATCTGTCATCTCAAATTCTCATGTCATTGCACTCGTAAAATTTTCTATCATCTCATTATTGTTACCTATAAAAATGAGGTCATCGACATAGAGAGCAACAAATATCACGTTACCTCCACTCTTCTTTGTGTAAAGGGCATACTCATAAGGACATTGCTTGAACCCATTCTCCTTAAAGTATGTATCAATACGAGTATTCCATGCCAGCGGTGCTTGCTCCAACCCGTAAAGCGCCTTCTTCAATTTTAGCACCTTCTTCTCTTCTCTGATTTTCATGTACCCGGGTGATTGTTCGATGTAGACTTCTTCTTCAAGCACACCATTCAAGAATGCTGACTTGACATCCATTTGAAACATCGACCATTTGAATTGAGTTGCTTGGTAAATGAGCAATCAAATTGTCTCCATTCTTACAACGGGAGCAAACACCTTGTCGTAGTCGATTCTCGCCTTTTCTTTGTATCCTTTCGCAACAAGTCGCACCTTGTACCGCTCTATCTCGCCTTGAGCATTCATCTTTTTCTTAAATACCCACTTCACACCAATGGACTAACTTCCCTCTAGCAATTTTGTTAGCTCTCATGTATTGTTGTAGTTAATCGTTGTAATCTCCTCATCCATGGCAGTTTGTCACTTCTTGTCTCGCACCGCCTCTTCAAAACTGATATTTTCAGCATCTGCCAAAAGACATACAAGATGTGCCTCATTTGTTGAATCATACAAATCTTGCTAACTTCGCATGTTGGGTTGTCGTGGTTCATCTTCATCATTGGTAGTTTCATAATTGGTTGGTATACTTGTTGTGCAACGACTGATGATTCTCCAACCTCCGTCGAATTGTTCGAGTCCCACTCGCTTGCTTCATTTACTCACACATCATGACTCACCATCACCTTCTTGCTTATCGAGTCAAGTGCTTGTACCCTTTTGTCTTCTCATCATACCCAATAAAAATATATCTTTTGCTTTTGTCTTCAAGCTTCAGTCTTTGTTGATCTGGTACGTGTGCATAAACCACACTATCGAACACTTTGAGATAAGAAATTGTCAGCTTTTGTCTGTTCCATGCCTCTTGTGGTGTTTGATCATCTAACTTCACATATGGATATCGATTTTGCACATAGATGGCGCATTGCACGGCTTCCGCCCAAAATTCCTTTGGCATCTTTTTACTCTTGAGCATTGACCGAACCATGTCGAGAATGGTCTGGTTCTTCCTCTCAGTCACACCATTTTGTTGAAGAGAGTACGATGCAGTTAGAAATTGCCTTATGCCTTACTCCTCGCAATACTCCATGAAAGTCGTCGAAGTATACTCGCCACCTCTATCGGATCGTACAACTTTGAGGTATCTATCAGTTACCTTCTCCACCATCACTTTGAACTTTTTGAACACCACGAATGTTTCAGATTTTCTTTCAGTAAATAAACCCAAGTTTTTCGTGAGAAATCATCGATAAAGGAAATGAAATACCTTTTACCGCTGAAAGATTCGGGGGTAATTGGTCCACATGTGTCGGTATGAATCAACTCGAGAGGTTGCTTAGCCCAATATTCTGCCTTCTTTTGATATGAGGTTCTCGCATGCTTGCTGAGTATGCATTCTTCACAAAACTTTCCCTCGTAGTCCATGTTGGGTAGCCCGTGCACCATATTCTTCTTTGCTAACTCTTTTAGGCCACCATGATGTAGGTGACTAAAACAGAGATGCCACATAGATGCCTTGTCTTCTACATCAACTTGCAAACATTTTTCTCGTATGCTTTTTCAGTTTAGTTTGTACATCTGATTTCTTCCTATATCGATTCAAGCAACCAAACGTCCTTGCTTGTCCGTCAAGTGTAGTAGTTGGTCCTTTAAAAATATCAAGTAGCCTTTCTCTGTGAGTTGCCCCATACTCAAAATGTTGGTCTTAAGGTCTGGTACGTAATAAACATCTTGGATTGACCCAATTAAGTCATCCTTTTGTAAGTAACAAACCGTACATCGGCCTTTGACCTCCACCTTTTATGCATCTCCAAATGACACATGATCATCTTCAATCTTTTGCATCTCTTTGAATAGGTACTTGTGACGACACATATGGTTGTTTGCCCCCAAGTCGAGGTACCACAGATTGTCATTGTTGGTGTTGACTTCATTTTGAGTCATCAAGAGAAAACCTTCATTCGTTTCGTCTTCCAAGGCTAGGTTGGTTGTTTCTTCCACCTTTTATTGGATCGACAATCTTTTGCAAAATGCCCCCCTTTACAATAATTGTAACATTTGTCGGAGTTGCAATCCTTCACATAGTGACCATATTTGTGACATTTGTAGCACTCGATGTTGGAATAATTTGATCGGTCGTCGCCGCCTTATCCTTTGATCGCGTCTCTTTCAACTCCTTCAATTGAGCTACCATATAACCTGTGGTATTTGTTGGTTCTTTGAATCCTTCTTTGACCACCTCTCATGCATCTTGAGAACCGAGAAAAACTTTCATTTAAATGTTCCAATTCTCGTAGTTCACCTTCATTAACCGTGGTAGCAGCATTTGACCCGTCACATTCACCATTAGGGAGATAGAGGGTAGAGAAAAATACTCTAATTAACAAAACTCTTGTATTTTTTCTTAAAATCTTTTTTTTGTTTCTCTGTTTTTACAATAGAAAGAACAACCTATTTATAGGCATTAACATGCTTTTCAAAAACTGAAAATAATAAAACCTAATTATAGCCATAAAACAACCTATTTATGGGCATTAACATGCTTTTCAAAAACTGAAAATAATAAAACCTAATTATAGCGATAAAATAACCTATTTATAGGCATTAACATGCTTTTCAAAAACTAAAAATAATAAAACCTATTAAATTAACATTTAATGTTTATTCAACAACAAAAACGTCTAATAAATTTGATTCTTGTATCACATTATCTTATTTATTAATATGAGGTGATAATAAAATATCTGCTTACTATATATTTGTATAAAAATAAGTTTATATTAACAATTTATATAAATTAAAAAATAAGAGATTAATTTTTGGCTTACTTATATTTAAATTTTATTGAATAAAAATCAATCTCGCTGAATATATTTATAAAAGTATGTTCATAGTATTTATTTATAAAGAAAAGAGCTCATCCATGTCGACAACGCATTATATTGGATATTTTTTTAATACACTTTTGTTATTTGGAAAAATATTATGCTACTGACCTTAATTATAATCAAGATCCACTAGGCCACTATCTATTAGTGGGACAACATGATATTATCTATCAAAATTTTGATAGTTAACAAAAAAAATTGAGAAGAGAATATGAAAATATTTAAAACGTTTTATGCTGGGTAGTGATTAAATACTATATATACAGCTAAAACTATAGTTGAGAAAATATTATTTGAGATGTAATATTTTAATGTGAAAAATTTTAAATTGATAAAGAAAAATTACAGAAAAGATTAAGGAAATATTTTTAATAAGTGAAAGAAAAATTATAATCTCTCTTTAAAGATAAAAAGAGAATAATTACACTCTTATAATAACAAAATATACCTCTATAAAATAAGAGAAACACTTAAAAGAACAACAAGAACACTTATATGTTTTTATCTCTCAAATGGGATATTGAATTCATCTAATTGGAGTTTGCTAATTATAGCCAATAGTTTGATTTTAAGCATTGAATGTAATACCAAAATTTCTATCATCCAACCAATTCATTAGAGTAATATACGCAGAGGTAGAATTTACCATCCACGCTTTTGACTTTTATGCCTTAAAAAATGACTTATATCTGACAAACTCCCACTCAAAGTCATTTTTATGAGTTTTCAGAAATCAATGTACCATACCAATTTCTTGTTGGTTACAATTTTTAATAAGATACAAGAGTGCTGGTATTATTTAATCTTCTTTATATTTATTGATTTTGTCATAATATCTATTAGGTTATTTTTAGTGTGAATCTTTTACATATTTATACACTCTTTATTTACTACTTCTTGAACAGAATAACGGTGTTTTGTCCTTTATAATGTAATAATAAATTTCTTATGATATACAAGATGATCTAACCATCACAAAGCACAACTATTTTAATACTTAAGCATACGTTTTTCTATTAACCTTTAAATTTACATAAGTATCTTCCTTACATGTTTGAATTGACATCATATATCTAACTTTTGTAGTAGATAGAGCCAACACAATTTATAATATGGATAATCAGCTTGTTTTTCCTTTTGCAAGTGCGAACACATAACTTGTTGTTTTTTTTTTTTTAATTAAAGATCACTTGCAAAATTCGAATCTCTAACAATATACCATTATCCCCCAAAAACATAATAATGTATTTAAGGATATTTTTAATAACATTCTAACGTTCTCTACAAAAATTTGTCATAAATTGACTAACCAGCTCAAGGATATAAGCAATATTTGGTCTAGTACAAATCATAACAAACATAAGATTGTCAACTACTATAATAAGATACTTTAAGCATGTTCATCCTTTTTGTTACATAATTAGGAAACATACTTAAGGATAACTTATGGTTGATTAGAATTATGATAGCGATTGGCTTATAATAATGCATGCTAAAGCAACACAAGACTTTTTTATGGGTAATTCTTTTGAGAAAGCATAATCTTTTTTTCTTTTCTATTTCGATGAATTAGCATTCAAAAAATCTTGTTTATTGCTCCTAAGTCTTTTCTATCAAATTTCTTATACAACTATGTCTTTAATTCTTAAACTGGACCTTTGTTAGAGTTTATAACCAAACATGTTATCCACACATAACAAAAAGATGATAAAATCATTATCTTCAAATCTATTGTAGAATATACAACCATATGAACTTTGTCTATTTTATTAAGGTCTAATAAGGAAAGAATCAAATACTAACATCTTGGTGCATGCTTTCTATAAAAAGAAATATATAATGGGCTATAACATGTCAAAGATTGGGTTTATCATAAATGTATAAATCTCGAATCATGTTTGTAAATTAGAGAATATGTCTTGAAGTATCCATACAAACAAAATTTGATTTCCCAAGGGCATATATATTCCATGACTTAAAAAGAGAATAATGTGAATAAATGGTTTCATTTAAATTACGTGAACTTTAGATTAATTAAAAGGACGACCTAAACATTATATAAGATGTCCTAATTAAGATAGATACAATGTTTTAGGCATGTATTAAGATGTAGAAATCAAACTGACATGAAATTAAGACTTATATTCGAGGATAAAAGTAACTATAACTTCATGAAAACACTTAAGTAAAAAGTAATCAAGATGAACAATTATCAGATAGATAATTGATCATTTACGGTGATTTTATGTTTATAGTCAATTATAATATGAAATAATCGATTATCTATCAAATTAATAAGTTACCCCCTCATAATCAATTATTTTTAGTAATAAGCTTGTTTATGATCAATTATACTTCAAGGTAATTGATTATTTTGGCATGTTATTTCAAAAAGATAAAGATTTGGGATTTAAAATTTGATTTTGGCATCTTTTATAATCATATTCTAATCAAATTGTCAATTAAATTTGAAAATTATCTTTAAAATTTCATATTTATTAAATTCTTGGTTCACTTATTTAAAATCTAAATAAAAATGGTATATTTTATAATATAAAATCATTAAAGAAAAAATGAATCCATATTATACTATGAGTCTTTCTTATTAAGATCGAGTTAGTAGTATGTTTCAATTTGTGATATCTTTACTTTAAGAGTGATTCATAACTTTTTACTTTCTTGAGTTATGAGTAAGAGTGATTTACCTTAGATGTTTCTAAGAAGGGACTTCATTAGATGTTTCATAATATGTGTGATTCTTGTAGTTTTTTTTATGGTATGTGATCTCTAAGTTGTCTAGGGTGATTTTTCTTTTCTTTTTTTTTTGAAAAATAATTTTATTAAATTTTTAGTCTTTCTTATTAAGATGACAAGTTAATAATATGCTTCAATTTGTTATATCTTTACTTTAAGAATGATTCATAGTTTTGTATTTTCTTGATTTGTGATTAAGTGTGGTTTCTTTGCATGTTCAAAAGAAGGAGATTTGTTGGGTGTTTCATGATGTGTGTGTGATTGTTGTAATTTTCTACGACATGTGATCTCTAAGTTGTCGTGGGCAGTTTCTCTTAATTTTTCTAGGAAAAGAAGACTTTCTTAAGTTTTAAAAGGCTATGTGATCCCTTAGATTTTCTAAAATATAAATGTGGAAATCCTAAAGCATGATTGGAGTGATATAATGAGAAGCATCTCCAAATAGGTTGTCAAGATAAGTATTATCATATACTTTGATTGGATAGATAAAAAATATAAGTGTGCTTGAAAATTAAAACATACATTCTCTCTCTATAAGAAAAATACTTAAAGTATTGATAAAAAAATAAGTAATATTTTATAATTAATTTTAACATACAACTAATAATTCACACTAAAAACATGTTTTATTTTTTTTTTTAATTTATTCTAATACTTAGACATTTTTATATATTATTTTTTATAATTAAACGAACTCATTTTAAATATATCAAAAAATAACTCATTGAATCTGAATTGTGTGTGTATATATATATATATATGAAGTTGTATTTGATTTATTAAAAAAATAAAAGATTAGATTTTATAAATGAAAATACATATTACAAGTTGAATTTTTAAAAAACAATCATTAAACAAGACAAAAGACAATATGAAAGACAAGCATGATAAAAATATAAAAAATTCTAACTTAACAAACTTGCAACAAATAGTATCCCACACACAACTTTATTTAAAAGTAAAACATAACAACTTTTTTTTTGTTTTTCCACCCTTCCTTCAAAAAACCCCTTTTTCATGTCTCCTAATTCTCAACCTTCAGTCTCCTTTTTGCGTGATGCTTGTCCCCAACACTGAAATTATTTGTCTTGTACGTTGATTAAGAGACAGACATAACAAAATGTTGTAACTCAATTACAAATACTTTGCCGATCTCTTAAATGTTCCTCAAACACATACCTAGAGATCATGAAACACTGTAATGAGAGTTATGGGACACTCAAAATTTCCCCATAGACAGCACAAAATCAGGATAAAAACTTTATTTGTTTTGAAGGTAGGTACGCCCTTAATTAATGGTGGTTCATACATTTCGGAATCCTCTTACAATAATGCAAACGTGCATGAGTCATAGAGGCACATGAATCACCCGTACATGGGACCCTCCTGGTTCGCTGGCTTTGTTTGGCATCCTCGTTGTGGACACATTGCCAAACAAACAAGAATTAACTATACACAGTGCCAGATACATATTTAATTCAAGATATATATATATTTCATCTTCTTTAAGTTTATATATTTAAACTCTTTATCTCTAATTTTCACTTTTTTTAGAATAATTATTATTAATTTTTATTATTAAAATAATTTGATTTCCTAAATTAGGATTTAGATCCGCAACTCACTGCAAGAAAACTAAACAATAGTGATAAAATAATTTATATTAACTTTTAAAAAATAATAAAACATTAATGATACGAGTATTGTGACGAAAATTGTTATTAATGAAAAAAAATTATCATTAATACTTTAACTTTTTGTAGTGACTGGTGACTATATATATGCATGCTGAACAAATTTGTATACTATTAGTTACATATCTTGGAAGGGACATTACTTGCAGAATATCGATACACCATACGAAAAAATTCTTAACAAAAGAAAAAAAAAATTATCTTTGCTCAGACGCCATTTAATTTGGAATTCCACCTGCATACAGCAAAAATATACAAGGACATAGCATGCGTTTATTTATTTTGAATATATATATATATACATACTTAACACGAACTAAGAGTGACAACTTGTAAGTAATTTGATACTCAAGTAAAGTTTGGGTTTTAATACTTCTAGTTTTTTTTTATAATAGCAAAAATAAAAATCAAACTTAAGTATTTATATATCTATTTTAAACTCATATTATTAGATTGATATTAGTAGTTTGTTTTTTGTCTTGGTTTGTGTACAGTCAGCTTAGACTTATCTTGTATTTTTTTGGTTACTTATTATCAATATCTTTGCTTATTAAAAAAAAAAAATGGAGACCATGATGGTATTTTATAACAATCTAGAAGTGGTTGAAATGCACGTTCATGGCCAACTTACAATTAAAGTTGGATAATTAAGTAGATTATCTGTTTAAGTTTGTATCCGTTTAAGTCTGTTTGTTTAACTCGCAGATTAAACATATTTTGTTTCAAGCTATCCCTACCCGCTTTGCGTATCCTACAGGTAAACGAGTAAGTCTGCTACTCACATTAATAATTTTTTTAAAAAATATCAATTTAAACTAAATATGAAATATTTTTCTAATAAAAATAAATTTTTAACTATCTCACTACATCTATAACATATCTAAATAAAATGTAAACAATACAATCAATCATATAAAATATTTAAATTCAACAAGTCCAAATTCAAATATGTGAATACAAATTTGAAATTACAAAACATCAAAACATAAATCTTATTAATTGATTAAGTTTGACTCGATTTTCTATGTATTTGTTTCCTCCATTTTTCCAATCTTAAAAGAGTTATCCACTTCATCTACAACTCATAAAAAATAGAATAATCAATATATCACAATACATTAAAGTCTACAAAGTTTATTTTAAACATCAAAGATAAAATAAAATTCAAGATAATATTTTTTGTATCTTCCACTTCAAATCCTAGTAATCAATTTTTTATACATATCAGAGCTTGCACATTTTCTGAAAGAAAACAACTTCAATATTTATTAAGAACACAAGAACTCATACTAAAATTTTATTCAGATACCACAGTTGTAATTTGGATGTTTAAAAGGTCACTTGTCATTAATGCAATATCCAAAAACCAAACTTGATTCTCCTTCCAATATTGCAACAAATCAATATATTTAGATGATATGCCAAAGAAAATTTTTGCTAATCTAAATAAGTATCCAATTGAGAAGCTTCATTTTGTGACAAATTATTATTCTCGAATTTGATGAACTCCTACATTATTTATACAAAAAATCATTGTCACAAATAAATAATATAAGTAAATAATGAAATAAAGGTAAATAAACTTACATTGACAAATGCACATTATGAATGTGACCTTGATGACTTTTCTTTTACCAATGCAAGACCAATTGCAGACTGTTATTGCCCTTTTGTAGTTGCTTGTCTCATAGATGTCTTCATATATTCATGAAAGAGAGAATATAACTTAAGTTTCACAACTTGCAATTTTGCTTGGCAAGATATTGAATCAATACCAATTTTTGAATAACAAAACTTCAAAAATTGCAACTTATAACAAGGATCAAGAATGGTTCTAAGTGCAAGAACATCTTCATGGATATTGTTTTGTACCAACCAACATTCAATTTGTCCCACTTGTGTAAAATACAAGTTAAATGTTGGATAGGAGGAATAAGATATCATCTTTGTGATCAAATAAAATGATTGCAAAAATTGACATGTTTTCTCACCTCTAGACCATTCCTTATAAATAAGACAAGACATATAGTTTGCATATTCAAAAGTAAGAGCATTAAAAGCATATCAGTATGCACTTTCAAGTATAAGAAAGGTGGAATTCTACTTAATGGGGACATTTATGCGCAAACCAATTTTTGTGTCAACATTACTCACTTTAATAACACAAGCTTTAAAAGCATTTGTTTTTGTCTCTGATCCTCTAACATACTTTATGTTTTCTCTACTTTTGTTTAAAGCATGCTTTGCAACCTTCAAGTCTTCTTGAACAATAAGGTTTAAGATGTGAGCACAACATCAAATATGAAAAAATTCTCCACCATATAACAAACCATTGTTGTTATTCAAAAGTCTTTCTTTTAACATTTTTTCCATTCGGCTATTTGCTTATGTATTATCCAAAGTTAAAGAAAAACTTTTTGTTCATATATTGTTTTAGTCAATTTAGCCTTAGAATGTGGAGAAGGTAAATGACAAAAATTAAGAACTTTGCTATTAAGCTTCCAATTTTCGTCAACAAAATATATACTTAATGAGATATAACTCTTTGTAGTATAAGTTCATAAATTAGATGTCAAACATATTCTACCAGAAACTTTGGATGACACATGTTTCAATTTTTCCTTTTTAGTGTCATATATATTTGTCACATATATAGTAAAAGCACACCTAGAAGGTATCTTAGCATTAGGATTTATGCATTTAACTAATTTTCTAAACATCCTATATTCAACAAATTGTATAGAAGGTCATGCTCTATCAGCATCATGCTTATCATGTCATTTAGCTCTAAACAAGGAGGAGGGGGGCTAGACAGGGGTCTCATGAATTTGGAAGTAGTGAATCATCTTTTTTGTTGTTTTTCAAGGAAAGGATCAACGAAGAAGCGAATCGTATTTTTTGCTAGCAAGAAATCTCAAAAAGAAAGGGAGCATACCTTTGCTGCTACGAAGGAAGAAAGTCACCACCGTTGTTGCTCTTTCTCACTACTGACTAGTCTTTTGTTTCTTCTCCTAACCTTTTCTGAACCACTTACGAAAAAACTTGCAAGTAAAATAGCTTGCATTTTAAATGGATTTCAAATATTAAGACTCATACTCATACGGGTTGCGGACTATACAGATCGACCAGCAGAACTTTACCCATTTATCCAACTCCTCTTACAAACAAAGTTTAGACTCAAAATAAGAATAAAATGAAATTTTAATGTATTTAATTATCTGAATTATCTAAAATAAAATGAAACATAATTAAATTTATTACATCCCATACTTTCCATTTTTCCTTCATAAGTTAACTGTTTTTATTAATTTAATTATAAAATTAGTTTATTACCTTAAACTTAACATTTATTATCCACTCCTTAAAATAAGGATACTTTTATAATAATAGAATTTGACTTAAATATTTTTTTTTACCATGAAAATATATATCATGTTATTTTATTAGTCTTAATTATAAAAAAAATTCATTTTTTACCATAAAATTTAACAAAAATAAAGTAGTCTTAATCTTTCACTAAGAACTAAAAATATACTTTTTATAATTTAAATTTAGGGACAAAGAATATTTTTTTTTCATAAAAACTAAAACAAAAAAACATCATACTCTAAGAATTAAAACTTTTTAAATCATAATGTTTGTGACTCATACATAAATTTTGAATCATCCACTTTTATTTTTCCTATGAATTTTGAATTTAAAATAATAAATATCCTTTGTTTGATAATTTAGTGAAAAACATAAATTATGATATATAAATTTTATATATATATATATATATATATATTTGTCATCTATTTTGTTTAGACAA